>BLSH010387554.1:1125662-1137201 GCA_018402905.1 Glandirana rugosa | reverse complement strand
TCCTTCCCCCACTTTCACGGGTCATCCGTTGACCAATTAATTCGAAACTGTTTTTTGGACCTTCGACTAACTAAAGATACGTCTCAACGTGGCTTAAAACGTGAGAGGTTAAAATCATTTAGTTGGGATGGTACACAGGGAACAGACGTCATGGACCTCTAGTCTAATCTCATTACAACCGGCGCCACCTGTAGGTGGGCGGGGTTGACTTTTTTTTTTTTTTTTTCTCGTCTTTTGCCGGCGGGGAGGCGGCGCCCCAGCGCCCCTCCCACACCAGCCGCCGCTGCGTCTCTGCATAAGAATATGGGAGCTGCCCCATTAGACGAGAAAAGCCAGTGCAGTAAACAGCTTGATGAGCTGAGGCTGTCAGGTTTAGAAGCACAACATTACTCTAATCTGATCTCCAGGTACTGCAGACAAGGGACACATGGTAGGGTTGATTTACTAAAATTGGAGAGTGCAAAATTCGGTGCAACTCTGCATAGAAATCAATCAGCTTCCAGGTTTTTTGTCAAAGCTTAATTAACCAGTTGCCTACTGGGCACTTTCACCCCCTTCCTGCCCAGGCCAATTTTCATCTTTTAGTGCTGTCGCACTTTGAATACACAGTCATGCAACACTGTACCCTAATTCAATTTTTATCATTTTTGTGAGACAGATGGAGCTTTCTTTTGGTGGCATTTAACCACTTGCCATCCGGGTCATTTTGCTCCTACTTTTTTTTTTTTTTGCTAGAAAATGACTTAAAACCCCAAAACATTATATATATATATATATATATATATATATATATTTAGCAGAGACCCTGTAGAATAAAATGGTGGGTGTTGCAATGTTTTATGTCACGTGGTATTTGCACAGCATTTTTTCAAACAAAATTTTTTTGGAAAAAAAGCACTTTCATGAATTAAAAAAAAACAAAACAGTAAAGTTAGCCCATTTTTTTGTATAATGTGAAAGATGATGTTACGCCGAGTAAATAGATACCTAACATATCAGGCTTTAAAATTGCGTCCGTGGAATGGGGGCAAACTTCGGTGCTTAAAATTCTCCATAGGAGACGCTTTAAACTCCTTTACAGGTTACCAGTTTGGAGTGGCACAGTAGGTCTGGTGCTAAAATGATTGCTCTCGCTCTGACGTTCGCCACAATACCACACATGTGTGGTGCGATCACCGTTTACATATACATGTGTGAGTAACGTATGTGTTTGCATTTGTGCGTAAGCACGGTGGGACAGGGGCACTTTAAATTTTTTATTATTATTATTTCTTTTACACAAAAAAAAATGTTTATTTTTGTAGTAACTTTTTTTGCTATCACAAGGGATGAACAACATCCCTGGTGAAAGCATGGGCCATGACAGGTTCTCTTTATGGAGTGATTTGGGGTCTATTAGACCCCAAATCTCTCCTCTTATCTCCCATGCAGCTGATCAGACACAGACTCATCTGATCAGCTGCTTTCCTGGCCACTGGTGGCCAGGTAAACAAAAGGGGCAGAACCAACGTCAGTCTCTCTCTCTCTGTACAGGGCAGCCATTGCCACAGGCACCGAAATGAGACCGGAGAGCCCGGGAGATGTGGCGGCGGCAGAGGGTGGGACCCCCTTCCGCCACCCGCAGAAGTGATTGAGTGGCTAATTAGCTACTCAGACCACTTTTGCAAAAAAGAGAATCGCCGGCTGAAAAGATTGATACCGGGATAATGCCTGTTGGTGCAGGCATCATCCCGGTAAAACCACTGGAACCCAAGGACGTACATGTACGTACCTTGGCGTCAAGGGGTTATTCACCACTGCATTTTTTTATGTTTTGCTAAGGCCCCTTTCACACTTGTGCGACCTGAAAGTCATGCGATTTTGCCATGATTTTGATATGACTTTAAGCAGTGCCTGTATAATATTCAGGTCTATGGACCTCAAATCGCATCAAAGTTGGACCAAAGTACTGCAGGGACTACTTTGAAGTCGCACACATATGAATGGTACTCATTGGAAATCATGAGGTACAACTTATCATGCAACTTTGTAGTTCCAAGTCACAGGACAAGTCGCACAAGTGTGAAAGGGGCCTAAACAAACGAATAAAGACAGAATATGTCGGGGGAAAAAAACTTTTTCTTTGTTTCTGTTACAAAATCTTGCAAATAAGTAATTTCTCTTCTTCGTTGATGTGTGCTGATGGGGCTGGACTCATAGACACTGGTGAGGCTGCACTGGTGGGTACTGATGAGGCGGCTCTGATTGGCTCTGATGGCCACCCGGAAGGAGGAGAGTCCCGTCCGGCCGTCAATCTGATATAGGCTGGGTGAGGGAACTAAACAGACAGACCATCAGTTTCACTCCATTAAAGTAGTATTAGTAGTAGTAAACCGCTGGGTGTTTTTTTTTTTCTGACAGGTAATGTGCATACTAGCACATTATGTGAAACTTACCTGAAAACGAAGTCCCCCAGTCACCGCTGGAGGCTGCTTCCATCTCCGCCGGGCTTTATTTCAGGTCTGTGGACTCCGGATGGGTGACTGGCCAGAGCACTCCAGCACATGCATGGGGGAGCCGCTGTTTATGGCACATGACCCTGAAGGACTGTCTGTTCCTTCAGAGCCAAGGATAGGCTTGGGTGTGTTCGCAAGTGCACAAGCCCGTTGGGAAGTGAACCCGGCGCTGCGCTAATCAGAGGCAGGGAGACATTCTCCAATCACTGCAGCCGCACATCAAGGAAATGTCTCCCTGCCTGTGATTAGCGCAGCGCCAGGTTCACTTCCTGGCGGGCTCGGGCACATGCACTTGCCAACACGCCCGAGCCCATCCTTATTCAGAGTGCATGTGACGATGACCTCATCGGCTGCATATACAGTAAATATCTCCGAAACGGTACAAGTTTAGGAAATATTTACAGTATCTATAGGTAAACCTTATTATAGGCTTATTAGGTGGGAGCAGTTTGCAGCCAGTGACACAGGTGGGGTACATTGCAGAGACCCCGCACTTACCCCATCCAATAGGCAGGCAGGATTGTTGCAGAGTTCGGCATGCGGAAAAGCGGGCTGTCCCCCCCCCCCCCCGTCGCTGACCGGGCGTTCATGGTCTCTGTGGGAGCGGAAGTCACGTCCGCTGCCACAGTGACCCGTCCCGGCCACCATATCCAATCACAGTTCAGGGCAGCCAATCAGCATATGTGTGTGCGCCGGATCAAGCGCATTCGCATAGGCTTTAATGTCCGACCAACAGGCTCTCTACTTGGCTGTCAGGTGACAGCCAAGGAGCCAAAAAAAAAAGAAAGTCAATGTACCGGCGCCACCTGTAGGGAGACGGGGCTGACTTTTTCTTTCTTCTTTAGCTGGCGGGGAGGTGGCGCCCAAGCGGCCCTCATACAGCCGCTTATTATCTATAGGTACAAGTCAGAGATGGGAGTTTACAACCGCTTTAATGCATCAAAAATCCAATGAACATGTCAAACATTATAGTTATAGAATGAAAATCTTATTTTTCATTTTTTTGAATTGTTTGCACAACAGTTTTAAAGGAAAACATTTACATAAAAATAAAATATAACAGAAAATACATCCAGCAGATTAACAGGATTATGTAAAAATCATAATACAGAACACACATTTTAGCAGTAAATAATACATGCTGCTTTGTTTGATGTTATGTAATAAGGTTCTAACTTGAATGATTAATTCAATTACCTTTACCTGGCAACTAAATGTTAGACAGTAAAAAAAAATGAAGATAACTAATTTGTATTTCTAATCCACATGTGATCACCATATAGTATTGGTATAAGAATCTGGAGCAATCACACCAATTAAAGCTCAGCCCCTTTAACGTGTCTGATCATGGGGTATTAAATGGCCAGCTTCTAATCGTTACATAGTTTAATAGTATCTATTTACTTACTTTCGCTTTTCAAGATCAGCCTTCAGCTCAGAGTCCGAGGATCCTGACCTTACAGCAAGCAGCGAGGGGGTGATGGGAAATGTAGTCCAGCTGTGCTCTGGAACTTGCTGTTAGTTCTGACTCGTCCAATGTACAAACTACATTTCCCACAAAGCTGTGCACGCCCAATGAGCAGGTCAAGAGACACCCTCTGCAGGCTGGGGAGAGGAGTGCATTATGGGCAATGTGGTTTATTAGATCTCCCTGGGATGAGTACAACAGCCAGAACTTACTAGTGGGATGTCAGCAGAGTAGACTGTGTGCATGTATGCAGATCTAGAGCTAGAGGGAGGGCTAACAGTTTCTGTATGGCAGCAGCATGAAAAAAGCTCCTATTGCTACATACATAATACAATACTGTTAAAGGACTGTGTTAGATCCTTTTAATTCAAATCATATGGCTTTTAAAGATTGAGCAATATTTTCCCTTAGCTGACATTACTTAAACTGGCCATACACACTACACCCTGATTATACAAATTCTGTTCAATTTATAGTGAGCATACACGCTTCCATTTTCTTATCCGATTGATATGTGATTGATCAAAGAGGTTGAATCAGCACACAATTAAATATGCATCATTTCCCTTTGGATCAATTTGGATGCCAAAATTAGAACGGATTCAATCAAACTGAGTCGATCGGCCGGGGCAGAAAGTTGTAAGTAGCGTTGCATTAATCAGCAGCATTGAGATGCTTTGATTTTGATCGATCTGATTATAGGATTGCATGGGGAAAACAGAAATGCAATCAATAACTGAAAATCAGATCTTCTAATGATTAAAATCCACTTCGCTGTGTGTATCATATTGATTGAATGGCTTGTTGAATATATAGTGGATCCTATTGGGGGCAGATTAAAGCGAACACAACCCCCCCCCCCCTTAGCAAAACATTAGAAGTCAGCAGCTACACATACACATACTGTAGCTGTTGACATTTCATTTTAGGACACTTACCTGTCCTGGAATCCAGCGATGTTGGCACCCCAGCCGATGTTTCCATCGGCTCTCGGGTGCTGCCACCGCTATTGCCTGTAAAGGAAACCAGCAGTGAAGCCTTGCAGCTTCACAGCCGGTCCCCTACTGCGCATGCACGAAGCGTGCTGCACTTTCTCAATGGCTCGGCAGGAGGGGAAGGAGGAGGGGGACTGAACTGCTAAGAGATCGCGCCAAGGTGAGATCTCTCAGAAGTGGGGACGGGTACCTATCAAAAACAGGTACCCTCTCCCCCTCCCTCCCCCGAAAGGTGCCAAATGTGGCACTGGAGGGAGGGAGAAGGCAAATAAGCAGAGCTTCCACTTTTGGGTGGAACTCTGCTTTAATATGAAAAGAAATCCAAGCGTGTATGACCACCATTAGGGATATGATATGATACACACATGGCTGGGATTTTATTTCACTCTTTTATCTCACATGAGACAGCTCATTCTGCTGCAAGCTGCTGATCCTACACTGGTACATATATATTTTATCCTTCACATTGAGCACTCTCTTGTGCCTGGTTATGTTTTTTATATCCTTACTTTTTCACATTCCCCCTTTTTTTCCTTTAGGACCCTTTTACACTTATGCAACGTGATTTTACCGCAAATTTGCCACGATTTTACCGCAATTTCAATGCAATTTGGGAGCAGTATGACTTTGGTCCGACTTTGTTGCAATTTTGGCACAATGAAAACATATTACCATGTTGTACAGAAATCGCTTCTATATTATTCAGGTGCGATTTGCATGCAATTTTGAGGGTTTAACATTGAAGTCTATGGACCTCAAGTTGCATCAAAGTCTGACTAAAATAGTGCAAGGACTACTTTGAAGTCGGCGCGACTTGAAGTCGTACAGATATGAACAGTACTCATTGAAAAATCATGGGGAACTTCTTGTCATGCGACTTTGCAGTCCCAAGTCGCAGGACAAGTCGCATACGTGTCAAAGGGGCCTTAGGGATTGCTTTTTCTGACATCCTTTTTCACATATCTGCAGTTTTGCACACATTCCTCCTTGGCCTTATTATCTGGTATACCAGGTTGGTCTACACATGCATTCAAGTGTGAAAACTAGGCGCCGATGTGCCAGTGGCCCCGCCCATCCTTGGGGGGGCAGCAGGAGGTATGAGTAACCTCCCTTGGCGCACATTGCAACTCCCCACATAAACAGGCCACCAAGGCATGAACCAGGAGGAAAGCAGTTTATAAGTGTAGATATACTGAACTAAAACGTGGTATAAAATATATATTTGGCTGAGGGTGGCAGCAGACCAGATAGTGCTAAATGGGTGTTTTCCACCCGGGGACATATAAAAAAAATGGTCTGGTGTCACCCATTGTGACACACCTCTATCCCTAATAGGCGTTCGGGGTGGAGCCCCTCTTTCACATTCCCCCTTTTTTTTCCTTTAGGGATTGCTTTTTCTGACATCCTTTTTCACATATCTGCAGTTTTGCACACATTCCTCCTTGACCTTATTATGTGGTATACCATCACAACAGGTTGGTCTACACATGCATTCATGCATTCTATATATACGTTATGTTTATTTTGTAAATTTAGCAATGTTTGACTATATTATATTATATTATAGTCGACACCTGAACAGAGGCGGCCCGTGCATTAAGGGCGCACGGCTGCCGCACCCCCATCCCTACCGCCTCCCCCCCATTCATGCGCCCGGCCCCTTTCAGGACGCCGGACACATGGATTCCTATGGCAGGGGCTGGAGGAGGTGTTTTTTTTTTAAGCACCCGACTAGAGCCCGAGGCTCTAATAGGCTTCAAAATAGGGTGGGATCGGGGCGCAGAGAGTGCGCCCCAATCCCACCCAATTGTGTGACTATAGCAAATTAATTTTTGCTATTTTTCATGCTGCCATACCTCCCCGCCAATCAGGAGCCAGGTCTGTGAGACCTGTTTCCCAATTAGTCAAAGCCCCTGGCGATCCTATTGGATCAGTCGCTGCTCTATCCTACACGGAGGAGGACAGAGGACACAGATCCAGAGAAGGAGACAGTATCTGCCCCTGCTGTCTGCCCTACTCGGAGGAGGACGCACAGCCCCAAAGGGGGGGGGGGCTGTCAGTGAGAGCCGTGCACGTGGGGGGGTGGGGGCGGGGAGTCATGCTGGTAGTCCGATTGCCGATTGTTTGCCGCCCCCCTCCAAAAACCCCACAAGCCCCCACTGCACCTGAACGGATTATCCAGGACCTTCAAGGTCACTCAGTTCCATCCATGCCATGTTTGCCTTCCCCGTTGTTTCTTGGTTGGAGTTTTTGTTTTGCTCCACTCCCTCAGCTCCCTACCCAAGCACATACTGCTGCTATCCTCGGTGAACAGAGCCAAGGCACCTAGGCCTTGCTGATTGGTGAGTATGGGGTCCTTTCTCTCTCTGTAAGGCCCCTCTTACCATTTCTTCATTTACTTATCTGTGACATCTTTTTGGTTATATTCAGATGTATTTTACATACATCCAGCCCTGAAGAGCGAGTCACATCTCGCGAAACACATCGGATGTTTGAATTTTATGCATACTATTGTACTTTATATGTAATGTAATCTATAACCATGTGCAAAATTGTATTGGCTCTGCCTTTATTTCTGCTACTCTTTCATGTGTGATAATTCTGCAATAAATGTTTTTATTGTATTTATATTTGTCAATTTCATTGATCAATTGTGCACACCCCATATAAAGTCCCAAAGGGCAACATTTTTGTTTTTATCATCAAATGACTGGTGTTATAACTGATCACATGTGCAGTACCGTGTCAGTTGCAGTTCAAACAGAAGCAGCTTCCTTGGATGTAAAGTAGAGCTGCACGATTCTGGCCAAAATGAGAATCACGATTTTTTTGCTTAGAATAAAGATCACGATTCTCTCACGATTCTCACGGCGTAATATATTAAATATATAAAAAAATTGGGCTAAGAGCACTGTTTAGGTTTTTGAAAGGGGTAATTTTTCCAAAAAAATTGCGTTTAAAAGTCTGCTGCGCAAACAGCATGTGGCATAAAATATTGCAACAACCGCCATCTTATTCTCTAGGGTCTCTGCTAAAAAAAATATATAATGTTTGGGGGTTCTAAGTCATTTTCTAGCACAAAATAATGGATTTTTATTTGTAAACAGCAAGTGTCAGGAAAAATTGAGTCTTTAAATGGTTAAACCAAACATCTATACAAAGGGAGTTCACTCAGAGTTCAATGCCTTTGAAGTATCTCTTGTATCAATGATGACTCAGAAGTTGGCTGTCTGCCCAGACTTGGCTGTTCCCCTGAGACTCAAGTCGATCCGACTTCAAAAGCCTTCAGGCACTTTTTTACTGTCAAATCGCGCTGATTCGCCCCCCCAAGTCGGATCCCATTAAAAGCACTGAAAATGCCCAATGGAGATCGCAGGGGGGGGGGGGGGGGGGGGGGGGGGGGGGGTAGATTGAGATCGTGATCTTAATACCATTAATCGTGCAGCTCTATTGTAAAGGATTGGAAGGTTTCATTTCCGCTTTAGTGCGTCAGTAGATCGGCCTCTACAAACTCAGCAGTGCCTAAAAATGGAGAGCAACTGAGCATGTGAAGAACAGGGTGAGACCATATATTACTGGATTTAAAACATTATTGGAACTTATTTTTTAATGTTTTACATAGCTATACCTGCAAAAGGGGCCAGCCTGAAGTCCTCTAGCAGGACTTAATTTTCTGACTAAAGTTCCACTTTAGGTATGCTGCCTATGTGAATAAAGCCTAAGAAAGTACTTTCTATTGCTCTCAGCCTCCTACAAATCTCCAGATTCCCTGTTTGCTGCTCTGATTCAAATTCCTGTTAGAGGGTGGCTACGATCATTCTCCATGGTCTCACTGTGTATAGGAATGTAGCCACCCTTTCCTGCTCACTCCGAGGTGGCATAGAGTCTATGGACTATGAGAGCAGTGCACATGACTGCAACTAACATTCATTGGTCATTCCAAACAAAGGGAATTAATGGGGAAAAAAAGAGGTTTGGGAGCTCACAGAGTGCATTACAAGAGGCAGAAAAACACAGAAAGAAACAAATTAATGAAAAACATATTAAAGTGCCGTTAGGTAATGGATGTGTATGGAATATTTTTGGAGAATAAGGATATCACTTAGAGTCACTTTAACTTTGCGCAATATGATTCTAGGTATACAGGCCCAATGTAGGTGAATTGTAAGTACACAGTATTCTGCATCAAATTGAGCAACAGTAGCAACAATGAAGACTCAGCCAGTTTGCACTTGATGGTAGGGTGACAGTCTAGAACAGTGGTTGTCAACTTATGAGCTAAAGGGTCCTCAGATGTGACCCCTGACATCACCAAAGGGCGCACATAATGTTCAGTCTATGTAATGCTTGTGTAGCACCCTCCTAAGTAGGTGCTAGAAGAGAGTATAGTTTTTGGGTCTTTCTGCTTACCTGGATGCCTGTCAGGTAAATTTAGATGCCCTCTGTCTACCAGGGAGCAGGGATTCATTGGTAGGGTCTGCTCATGGTGCTCAGATGCTGCTCATGTTGTCTAAATGTTTCACACAGGTCCAATAGGGGGGCACATTGGACAGTGGGAGGAAACCTGACAAATAAGAGCATTGGCATACTTATAGTCCTGGTGATTGGCCTAGGAAAGTGCCTCAGTGCATGCTGGGTGACTGTATAAATGCCAAAGGTACACATGCATGGAGTCTTAGGCTGGAGAGCAGGGTCCCGGAGGGAGGGGGCAGCTGCCCCTCAGGTGATGCCCCTCAGGTGATTGACCCGAGGGCCTGAATTCAAGTAAAGCTGCAACCCAGATGTCCTGCAGAGCTGACAGGAAGGATCTGCTTCAGCCTATAGTGAGTACAGATCTGTGTTATGGGGCCTCATCTGTGAGGGCCATCCCTTCAGCTAGAAGAGTCAGTGGACTGTTGTCAGTCAAAGGGGATGCTAGTGAGTGTCCTAAAGATAAATAGTTTCACCAAGTTTGCTGCCAGAGCAAGGAAAGGACTAATTCTTCCCATACAAGTGTTGTATAGTATGACAGAAAGCCTGTTGCCACATTTAACCTAGTGAGGCCGAGTGAGAGTTGTCCTCATCTGTAATTAGTTCCAGTTGGAGTATTCCACTATTCCCTTCTCCCATCCAAGTTCCAACAATAAATACCAAAAAACACAAAAAAACTCCTGGATTGATTATTGGATAACGAGCAAATGAGAGTACGGGCGGTTGTGTGAAAACCCCTAGTAACTGGCTGCAAGATAAGAATGGGGAAAAGCTCAGGGAAGTCTACACACAGCAATCCCTACAGGAGCAGTGCTACACTTGAGAAGACTGTCAGAAACTGCAGATTTAATAGAGGAAATGAGGGTCAGAGAGTGTGGACATGCTACATTTTTGGCTGGGGATATGCTGCAGAAGACAATACAAAATTGGAAATAACGCATGTTTGAAATTACTCTCATTATGATTTGACGTATTGTAATTTGGTATATGACTGAATCTCAAACCCTTTCTCTTTTGTGCAGTGCTAAATATTCTATGGGTGGCTCTTAAGTCCCTGATGAAGCCTAATTAAGGCGAAACATGTAGGATGTACACCACCGTATTGTGCCACCTTCCATGAATTTGTATCATAAATGCAAGCTTCTTCAATGTACATGTACTACTTTTTAATATTGTGCAAATATGCACTTTTTAATCTGTATTAATAAAATATTATCATTTTATTATTTTTTTGTTTGCTTGTGAATGGGCACCGTTATAATCCCATATATTCCCATCCCCCTTCCCAAGTTCCCCCCCCCCCCCCCATACCCCGTCCCAACTATATAAAACTGGAAACAAGTTACACGAGGCTGGTGGAAATCAATGCTATCACTCTAATCAATGTTCCTACTAAAGACTGCTGAGCTCTGACAGCCGTACATCATATACCAAAGGCTGCATTATCCCTCAGGTCGCAGGTTGGACACCAGGGCTCTATAACATTTTAGTATACATGGAAATGTGTTCCATAAGGATGAACAGAGTGATTTTGGTAAAAACAACCTCCCTGTGAAATTATCTTATTTCAACCACAAAGTGGAAACCTTCCAATTTGTTTATTGAGCTGCTTAGCTTTTTTTCTTTTTTTTTTTGGGTTATATTTAGGCCAGGTTAGATTCTTTCATTTAGAGCAGTTTTTTATATTGCATGATATTTGCAGAACTTGTCAAGCCTTAAAGTGATTGTAAACCTATTTTTTTGTTTTTAGATAAACATGCCATACTTACTTGCTCTGTGCAGTGGGTTTTACCACGCAGCCCCAGTCCTCCTCTTCTGGGGCCCCACTCTGGCACTTCAGTCTTCTCCCCCCCTGCCGAGGGCCTTGCTATGGGGGCCCTCCTGCTTGCTTGCTTCCGAGCCCTGCTCTGTGTGTCCATCCATTGACACACAGATTGGAGCTTGGCCTGCCCCCCACCTCTCCTCACTGGCTGAGATTAACAGCAGTGGATGCCAATGGTTTCCGCTGCTGTGTCTGAGCCAATAAGGAAGGAGAGAGTCAAGAGAGAGTCAACGCAGGATCGAGTTTGGGCTCAAATAAGTTTGGGGAGAGGGGGGTTTAGCAGACCACA
>BLSH010387554.1:1099038-1109404 GCA_018402905.1 Glandirana rugosa | reverse complement strand
CCGAGTCAGTCCTCAGGTGGCCCAGCAGCCACTCACCGTGTGTGGGACCCTTCGACATCTCCGTACGACCTTGACTAACCCCACTCTCTGTTAGACCCTTTCTACGTCTTCAGTCATTCCCTGACACCACAGTACCACCGTCACCTCTTCCGTTTGCGTCGACCTCACCGACTGTCCCGGACCTCGTTGTCCTATCCGACCTTCATCCCAACGGTGTACTAGGGAAATTAGGTCCTGAGTATAATTAATGTGAACCAAGACACCGGTTAATTCAACCATTAATTTGAGTGAACCACGGAATGGACGTAATTTAATCGGAGTCTTTATGAGTCCTGGATTAAAGGGATCATGTGGCAACCCTACTTCCAGCCTATCCTGTTGCTCCAGGCCCTGTCAGCCACTCCAGCTGCGTTTGCCTTCTCCACTGCCACCATGACACCACAGTCCCTTACTGACTTCTGCATCTTTCCCAGATTGTCTCTCACCCCAATCAGTTCCAGCATGCCTCTACAGCTTCCCAGGGTGTGTGCCACTCACCGACGACCCGGTGGACTCCTGACTGAGCCTCTCCTGTAGCGCTGTCTGTTGCTCTCCTGCTCCCTTGTGCTGCTCCAGGATCTCTCTCCTCTTCTCCTGGCTGCTCCCGAACCCAGGCCTCAAGGTCACCCCCTCCCCAGACTGGGGGCTCCCTCCCGGGTGAGGCCTCAGCAACCTCAGCTACATCTCAGCTCCAGCTCTTTCACCTGAACTCCTCCCAGATTGGGTTGACCCTGAGTATTTAAAGATGCCTGCCCACTGCCAATCCGGATTGGGGATTGGTCAGGGCTCCTTAGAATCAGGGCATCCATTAGAAATTTTGGGGCCCCTTACACAGCTTTAGACCTGCCCCCCCGCCTGACCACCAACATTTCCCCAGGCCCCACCCACTGGCCATCCCACCACATCCGCCCACTCGCCATCCCACTAAATCCGCCCACTGGCCAGGGGTGTACACATGTTGCAGCCGCAATAGGAATTATACACCCTGTCACACTTAACAGGTGTAGCCTGCCAAGTATGACCCATTAAAGTGAATGGGGCCGCTCTGCAAACACCCTGCAACTGTGTGCAATGCATGCTAGTGTGGGATCCAAGGGGTTAAAGCAGGTGGTGAAAAGGCGATAAAATGCCTCCTCACTGCCTGCTTGGTCACTGCACAATATTTATTTTAAGTGTGACAGGGTGTACAATTCCTGTTGCAACATGTGTAGTGGGGTGCAGTTGCAGGGTGGCAAAAAACAGGGCTCATCTACAGAGATTTTACCTCCCCCAAACTGCAAATATAAACAAGTTCTTATTGGCCTGAGCCCCCTATCATAGTTGCCTTTTAGGCGGTGTGGTGGCAGAAGAACAGAGAGGGACGCTGTACAACAAGGACAGAGAGGGATGCTGGGGACAGAGAGGGATGCAGTACGACGAAGACAGAGAGGAATGCCGTGGACAGAGAGGGATGCAGTGTGACGAGGACGGAGAGGGATGCCAGGGACAGAGAGGGACACTGTGCAGACAGGGACAAAGAAAGAGAAGCCGTGGGGGGGGGGGGGACACAGGGGGACACCGTGAGGTGGGGGAGGACACAGAGGGACACGGTGTGTGGGGGAGAGGAGGACACTGTTGGGAATGAAGGACACAGGGGGTCACCGTGGTGGGGGAGGACACAGGGGGACATCATGGATGGGGGAGGGAAGGATACCGTGGGAGGGTGGAGGACACAGGGGGTCACCGTGGGGGGTGGAGGACACAGGGGGACACCATAGGGGGGACAGGAGAGTATCATAGGGCCTCCTGAGGTCCTGTTGGGGCCCCCTACATCTGTACTGGCTGCTGCTCTACCCCCCCTCACCCCCCATGCCGGTGCTTGTGTCCCTAGACTCCAGTAAAAAAAAAACAGTGAACAGGCAGCACAGCCTCACCCGATGCTTGCAACCATAGGTGCTGGAGGTCCCAGTTATTGCCCAGGGGGCCCTCTCCACGTGACCCGAGTTTGGTATTTTTATCGCCTATGGTTCGGAAGAATGATGTCCCCAAACTGGGTGTCCCCCTCCCATAGACTCCAATGATAAGTCCAAAATTCACCCGACAATTGCCGGTCAATGACCGGTCATTTTGGAGACCCGGTACGGCTGAACCATTGGTGGTGGAGGTCCCAAACGTGGACCAGTTGTTACCCAGGGCGTCCTCTCCATGTGACCCAAGTTTGGTATTTTTATCGGCTATAGTTTTGGAGAACAGTGTCCCCAAACTGGGTGCCCCACTCCCATAGACTCCAATGTTAAGTCCCAAATTCACCCGGCAATTGCTGGTCAATGACTGGTCACTTTGGGGACCCGGTACGGCCAAACCATAGGTGCTGGAGATCTCAACCTTGGACCAGTTGTTGCGCAGGGCGCCTTCTCCATGTGACCCAAGTTTGGTAATTTTATCGGCTATGGTTTGGGAGAACGGTGTCCCCAAACCGGGTGTCCCCTCCCCATAGACTCCAATGTTAAAGACCGCTAAAGTCTTTGTTGTAAGGGCCCCTTGAGACACTGGGGCTCCTTACAACAGAACTGCCTGTACCCCCCTGATGGCTGCCCTACTTAGAATACTCCAGATGGCTACACCTCTCTCCCAGCTCTCTGTCCAGAAAGCTTCCACCAGTTTCTAGAAGAAGTGGGAAGCCCTGGTGACCTCATCTGTGAATCACTCAATCCTCCCTGAGCCACTCTCAGCCCAGAAACAAAAACAATCCAGCCTGCACATCAGTCAGGCCTGACTAAATTTTCCTCACCTACCAAAAATCTAATCACACTAGCTCCCACTTACTAGGGGCCACTACATGTATTTTCCTGGCTTGTTAGTGTCTCAAGAAATGAGATAGGCTGTAAGTACATCAGGTGTGATCAATTTTCAGTGATTGGCACCATAGCTTGTAGACTCTATAACTCTCACAAAGACCAAATGATATACACTGATTTGTTTTGTTTTTTTACCAAAGATTCGTAGCAGTATAAATTTTAGCCAAAATTAATGAAGAAAAATTACCAATTTGCAAAATTTTATAACAGAAACAAAGAAAAATGCATTTTTAACAAAATTTTCTGTCTTGTTTCATTTATAGTGAAAAAAAAAATGGTGATTAAATATCACCAAAAGAAAGCTCTATTTGTGTGAAAAAAAGGACAAAATTTCATATGGGTACAGTGTTGCATGACTAAGGCTAGGTTCACACTGCTGCGGTGCGAATTTTCTGCGAATTTAATACGATTGCGATGCGAGTTTTTTCAGTTCAGACACAAGTGCGATTTCTACATGTGTTGGTGCGAATCTACTGCAAAGCTGTAGCTGGAGTTGGAGGGAGAAGCTATGTGATGTGAATGGGAGATTGCGTTTTCAATCCGTGTTCTATTGTAGTCTATGGAGCTGAATTCGCAACGCACAGCATCGCACACGGATCAAACTCGCACAGGACCCTTTTTATTCATGGATTAGATTCGCAACGCCTCAGTGTGAACTGCACTGGTAGAACACTATGTTATTGGAGATGACTTGCAAATTTAATCTATCGCAACGCAATCTATTCGCAGTACAGTTCGCAGCAGTGTGAACCTAGCCTGAGTAATTGTTATTCAAAATGTGAGAGCACTGAAAGCTGAAAATTTGGTCTGGTTGTTAAGGGGGTTTAGTTGCCCAGTGGTCAAGTGGTTAACAAGAGGGATTATCACCAGATTATCGCCAATTGATCAACTTGGTACATTCAAGCTGCCCACTAATGGTTTGAATTGCAGCTGGTTTCTGCTGAACTGGCCGAGATTTCAACCACATATGACCGGCATATGACCCGTCAATTAGTGTACCCCCCAGCCAGCGTCAGCTAGTGCCAGATTTCCCGCCACACTATTACAGTCCCACTATAAGTCGCTGATCACTGCCTTTACTAGTATTAAAAAAAGGAAAAAAAATCCAGTATATACAGTATACTATAGTATGTAGATGCTATTAATTTCATGCAAGCCAAATAATATACACTTACTTATTGGGATGTTTTTTACCAAAGATCTAGTGGATTATTTTTTTGCCTAAATTCATGAAGAAATTTGAGTTTTTACTATTATTTTTTTTTTTTTTACATTTATAGTTTTTTATTTCACTCTTCAGCAAAGCACATAGTACAGTACAAAAAAAGTAGTGTACCAAATATGAAGGATCAGAAACCTTCATAAAGTACATAATAGCAATGAAAAATTTCAATACACATTTGGAACCGTGTCGTCTTGTATGAATCTATTACCATTAGAAATCCGATTACATGGAATACGTTAGGTCTAAACAAGGCCCCTAGAACATACAATTCAAGAATATGTAATACTAGTGCGTAAACAGGGATCCGACCCATGCAGGCTTAAGCTAAAAGAGTGTGGTTTCTTTTTCTTTTCTATGAAATCTACATTATAACATAGATGGGGACCAGGGAAGAATTAGTGAGAAAAAAGGAAAGGGAAGAGGGAAAGCAAGGGACTGGTGCAGGGGCTGGTGCTCGCCCAAAAAGCCAAAGGATACCAAGCAATTAATCAATAATGGGCCTGAGCACATACAACTCAAGGGGACAGGTACAAAGCGTATTTTTGTGAACGCTGAAAGTCATGCCAATAATACCACATTTTGCGGAATTGTTCCCCCCTTATGTTTCATGGCGGCTGTTGGGTGTTCCATATCATTGATCTCATTAAGCAGAGCTATCCATTGACTAACCGATGGGGGGTCAGTGTGTTTCCATTTTTGTGGGATGCACACCTTGGCTGTATTAAGCGGGTGGATCAGGAGGGATCTCATGTATCTACGTCTCGAAAGTGGGGTAATGTTTAGAAGGAATGTCTCTGGGCGCATCTCCAGAGATAGATCAGTAAACTTATGAATCAGCCATCTGACATCTTCCTAAAAGTATTGTACGCTAGGGCACGAACAAAACTTATGCAACAATATGCCCTGGTTCTTCTAGGCATTGCCAACACAATGAAGATAGAACCTATGGGGTCCTATGCCAGCGGACAAATAGAAATAAATCAAGCTGCGCTAATAATGAATATGGATAAGACACCGTAGTATCAATCCATATAACGGTAATGTCCTAAATATTTAGGGTAACTGTTGACAAGACACCCAGTGCACTTCCAACTTGTGTGAATCCACCACCAGATAATAAGGGGGCTTACCAGACCCAGCTGGAAGCCAAGCGTGGGATTGTACTGTAAGGATCGCTGTCCATACGTTCACACAGTAACGAGGATCGCTGTTCATACGTTCACACAGTAACGAAGGTGTTCAAACGTTCACACGGTAATGAAGATGCATTCACTATCAGAAACGAAAGGCTGCCTTCACATATGTTCCTCATTCCGTCAGGCAAAGTATCCACAAACCACCGACAGAAAAAAGAAGAACTCCAATAGTGAAGTACCCTCCCCGCCGTGTATTCTCCACCCGGAAACCCTCTCTGCCCCACACACCGGGAACGAGGCTTGGATTAGCCAAGCGCCAGATCGAGCCTATACCAGCGGGTCAGAAGGTTATATCCTGATTCCTGGTATCTGCTGGACACAGAGGACTGATGGGCAAAGTCAAGAACCTGATCCCTCTGTGCAGGTGTTAAGGCCATGCCTAAATCTCGCTCCCATTTCCGATCAAAGGGAAGAACCAAGTCCTCAGGTGGTTTGGAAATCAGGGAATAACACATTAACCACTTAAGGACCGGAAGGATTTCCAGCTTTAGGACCGGAGCCCTTTTTGCGATTCTGCGCTGCGTCGCTTTAACTGACAATTGCGCGGTCGTGCGACGTTGTACCCAAACGAAATTTGCATCCTTTTTTTCCCACAAATAGAGCTTTCTTTTGGTGGTATTTGATCACCGCTGCGTCATTTCTGATCGTCGCTATAAACAAAAGAAGAGCGACAATTTTGCAAAAAAACCCAAATTTCTTACTTTTTGCTAACATACAAATCCAAAAAAAAATATAAAAAAACATTTTTTTTCACCGTTTTTGGGCGATTTATATTCTTCATCATATTTGCGATAAAAAAAATCGCAATCGGCGCTTATTGATTGGTTTGCGCAAATGTGGCCGCGTTTACGGATGATGAGAATTCATTTTTGGGGTTTTTATTTTTTTTTATTTTTTACTAGTAATGGCGGCGATCTGCGATTTTTAGCGGTACTGCGATATTGGGGCGGACATGTCGGAACGTTTTGACACTTTTTTGGGACCATTGGCATTTATACAGCGATCAGTGCTATAAAAATGCACTGATTACTGTGTAAATGCCATTGGCAGTGAAGGGGTTAACCTGCAGGGGGCGCGCTAAGGGTTAAGTATGTTCCCTGGGCGTGTTCTAACTGTAGGGGGGCTTGCCTAGCTGGGGAAGGGAAGTGGTCACAGCCTTCATGTACGGGAAGGCTGTGATCACAGCCCTTCCCCCTCACACAGAGCGGAGGTCCGTGTTTACTTACACGGACCTCCGCTCATTCGCTCCGGGGGGGGCATCGCGGGTGGCCGGCGGCAATCGAAGCCGCTGCACCCGCTCCCTGGCCCCCCCCGTACACAGTGAGCGCGCCGTCGTATGACGGCGATTTGCGTTACAGAGCCATTCTGTCGCCGTCAATTGCCGACCAGCGGTCGGCAAGCGGTTAAAAGCATATGACTCATAGGGGAAGTCTGTGAACAAAGCTGTTTGAACCAAAGTTCCACCCATATAAAAGTCAGCAGCTCCAAAAAGTGTAGCTGCTGACTTTTATTAATCGGAAACTCACCTGTCCCTCGCTCCAGCGATGCAGTCGCCCGAGGGCTCGCTCCTCTCCCCCTCCTCTCCACGGCGCCAGCATCACAGGTGTGGGCACCCGGCTTGGGCTTCAAAGCCGGACACGCACTGCACATGCGCGAGTCGCGCTGCGCCCTGTGACTGGCCGGCGTATCTTCTGGGACCTGTGATGTTTTCCAGAAAATCGCAGAGAGGGAGGGGGGAAGGTGG
Source organism: Glandirana rugosa (assembly GCA_018402905.1). Lineage (NCBI taxonomy): Eukaryota > Metazoa > Chordata > Amphibia > Anura > Ranidae > Glandirana > Glandirana rugosa. The sequence goes on along the minus strand of BLSH010387554.1, from coordinate 1,102,363 downwards.
GTCCCAGGTTACCCCCCCAAAAAAAGACATGCCAATTGTAGCATGTCAGGGGGTCACCTTGAATTAAAGCGCAAGTTCCATTTTTGGGTGGAACTCTGCTTAAGTAATCTCACTATGGTTCACTCTACTCAATCTAATGGGGGTTAAGAAACGGCGTATTTGCATGGCTATCCACGAATCTAAGGGGGGGGGGGAATCATGCAAAGCAGCAAAAAGTGTCTATTCTTGCTGTGCTATAGGCCTGGGTGGGGAATAGTCTATTCTTTGTGTTATCTTTAGGAGGTTAATGACTGCTTTGCCGGATCCCACAGACTGGGGGGGGGCACCGAAATGCTAAAACACAAAAAATACACAAGGGGCGCGTGGCCTAGTGCATTATCATCCATAAAATTTAATGATTAAAAAACAGTAAGTAACATACTCACAAACATAGGCTTGAATACAGGCATACAATGGCAGCTTATAAGTGCCCATCAATGCAGCCTCACCAGCGCCTATCATTGCAGCCTCATCAGTGCCCATTAATGCAGCCTCCCCAGTGCCCATGAATGCAGCCTCACCAGTGCCCATCAATGCAGCCTCACCATTGCCCATGAATACAGCCTCACCAGTGCCCATCAAATGCAGCTCACCATTGCCCACCAAATGTAGCCTATCGGTGCCAATCAATGCAGCTTATCAGTGCCCATCAATGCAGCCTCACCAGCGCCCATCAATGCAGCCTCACTATTGACCATCAAATGCGGCCTCACCATTGCCCATCAAATGCAGCCTATCAGTGTCCATCAATGCAGCTTATCAGTGCCCATCAATGCAGCCTCACCAGCACCTATCATTGCAGCCTCATCAGTGCCCATGAATGCAGCCTCCCCAGTGCCCATGAATGCAGCCTCACCAGTGCCCATCAATGCAGCTTCACCAGTGCCCATGAATGCAGCCTCACCAATGCCCATTAATACAGCCTCACCAGTGCCCATGAATGCAGCCTCACCAGTGCCCGTGAATGCAGCCTCCTCAGTGCCCATCAATGCAGCCTCACCAGTGCCCATCAAATGCAGCCTACCGGGGGGGGGGCCCTTACATTAGATCAGTGTGATAGACAGATCAGTCTATATATATATCAGTGCCCATCACTGCAGCCTCATCAGTGTCCATGAATGCAGCCTCACCAGTGCCCATCAATGCAGCCTCACCAGTGCCCATAAATGCAGCCTCACCAGTGCCCATCTAATGCAGCCTACTTACATCTTATCAGTGTGATTGGCAGATCAGTCTATATATATCAGTGCCCATCACTGCAGCCTCATCAGTGCACATCAATGAAGCCTCACCAGTGCCCATCAATGCAGCTTCACCAGCGCCCATGAATGCAGCCTCACAAGTGTCCATGAATGCAGCCTCACCAGTGCCCATCAATGCAGCCTCACCAGTGCCCATCAATGCAGCTTCACCAGCGCCCATGAATGCAGCCTCACAAGTGTCCATGAATGCAGCCTCACCAGTGCCCATCAATGCAGCCTCCCCAGTGCCCATCGATGCAGCCTCACCAGTGCCCATGAAATGCAGCCTACCGGGGGGGGGGGGGGCTTACATCAGATCAGTGTGATGGGCAGATCAGTCTATATATATATATAAGTGCCCATCACTGCAGCCTCATCAGTGCCCATCAATGAAGCCTCACCAGTGCCCATGAATGCAGCTTCACCAGTGCCCATGAATGCAGCCTCACCAGTGTCCATGAATGCAGCCTCACCAGTGCCCATGAATGCAGCCTCTTCAGTGCCCATGAATGCAGCCTCACCAGTGCCCATGAATGCAGCCTCACCAGTGCCAATTAATGCAGCCTCATCAGTGCCCATGAATGCAGCCTCCCCAGTGCCCATCAATGCAGCCTCACCAGTGCCCATAAATGCAGCCTCATCAGTGCCTATCAAATGCAGCCTAGCGGGGGGGGGATCCTTACATCAGATCAGTGTGATGGACAGATCAGTCTACATATATCAGTGCCCATCATTGCAGCCTCATCAGTGCCCATCAATGAAGCCTCACCAGTGCCCATGAATGCAGCCTCACCAGTGCCCATCAATGCAGCTTCTCCAGTGCCCATCAATGCAGCCTCACCAGTGCCCATGAATGCAGCCTCCCCAGTGCCCATGAATGCAGCCTCCCCAGTGCCCATCAATGCAGCCTCACCAGTGCCCATAAATGCAGCCTCACCAGTGCCCATCAAATGCAGCCTACCGGGTGGGGGGGGGAGGGACCCTTACATCAGATCAGTGTGATGGACAGATCAGTCTATACATATACTATATACAGTAATACAATGTCAGTGGCAGTGTTTCACTCACCGAGTCCGGGACTCTGCATCCAATGACCCTGCCAGTGCGAGGAACAATTCAAACCCGGCCTCTGTGCCTCCTCCAGCCCAGGCTCCAGCTGTCACCAAGCCCAGAGCATCCACTGCTCCGATCCGATAGGCACTACAGCACATGAGTGGCGTTGCCGGTGCTGTTCAGGACAGGCCAGGAGGGAGAGTGGCCTCTACGACAGGGAGGGGGAGGTCAGGGGCCGCATGACCCGGTATAGGAATCACGCATCGTGTGGGCAGAGAGGCAGAGCTGGTTGTATTAGGACAGACAACAATCACTCAGAGACTGGTGAGACATACAGCAGGTCAGTGATCATAGAGGCGCGCAGAGGATGTTGTTTGCTTCTGTTCCGGCGCCGGGAACAGTCCTCCGCCGCTGCTGCGCCTCTGACACTACCGATGGACTGAGCGGCTGCCTGCTGAGAGACAGTTACATGCTGCAGAGCCAGAGGGGAGTAGGAACACCAGTGGCCGGGCATAATAATATTTACAGGGATCTGGGAAGCCAAATCCCCCTCTCTCCTTGGGCAGATCAAGAAGCCGGTATGAGATGCGCTTGGTTTTGTGGCCCCATAAAAAGTTCAGAAATTCCACTTTTGTTGGACAGAACAGTGAATGGCTACTGGGAGGGTTTATAAAAGCTTTAAAATTCTTGGTAGAACTGTTATTTTTACAATGCTGTTACATCTGACCAGGTAAACGTTTACTGGTGCCAGCATTTCAGATCTTTCATTTTCTTCTGGGCCCAAGAAAAGGGAAAATTAGCTTGAAATCGGCAAAGAACTTCAGGGGTCAAATGAATATTTAGAGCAGGATTTCTTTTTTCTAGTTACTACAGTAACCCTTAAGTAGACTCTCCATCTTTAACTGGTAACGGGTTCCTTGGGGATCGTTGGAGACCTCCTTGGGACCAACTCTTTAGGACGAGATTTATAAGTAAACTGGGGACTTCAAGAA
>BLSH010387554.1:1039751-1057156 GCA_018402905.1 Glandirana rugosa | reverse complement strand
TTTTTTTTTTTTTGATTTGTCATTTCAATCCGGTAATAAAAAAACATATTATACTTTCTTCTACAGTGTCGCACTCTTTGCACTGGAAATAAGATTCGTTGTTTTAACACTATTTCGGGACACATGGTAGTTGTTAATGGTGAGATACACGTCGACCCGAGGTTTTCCGGTCACCATGAAATTCTGGAGCCCAGCTGCACATAGAGTGGTAATTGTTGATGGTACACAGGGCTTTATCACAATTTTGTTGCTTAGAATAAAGGTCACGTTTCTCACGCTGTGACATCTTCTTTCATATTATACAAAAAAATAATGGCCTAACTTTACTGTTTAGTTTTTTTTTTTTTTATTCATTAAAAGTGTATTTGTTTCCAAACAATTGCGCTTGAAAGACCGCTGCGCAAATACCATGTGACATAAAATATTGCAGCAACCACCATTTTATTCTCTAGGGTCTCTGCTAAAAAATAATATATAATGTTTGGGGGTTCCAAGTCATTTACTAGCAGAAAACACTGGACATTTAATTGTAAGCCACTAATGTGAGAAAGGGTTTAGTCTATAAATGGTTAAACTTTCCTGATAGCCCGGGAGATCATTGCTTTGAAAGAAGAAGATACATTGTTGTTCCTTTATTCTTCTAACTCTCCAAACATTCCAGGCAGCCTGTTTGTTACTTTTCTTCATTCTAAGTGGAAACAAATATCCCGGGCATCCGCAAGTTTAACAGCTGTTAGATTAAGCAGAGAACTCTCGGCTCTCGCTGAATCTGACACGCTGTTTTCACATGAGGAGAGCAGGAACGGCAGTCACTCGCCAGGACGCGATTTCTGGTCGCCATGGCGACCTGGCGCCTGGGGTTTGTCGAGGCCTGCTGTAAACTATGCCCAGTTTTCTATTTGTGCAGCATCGTTTTCTTACTTTGTGACATTCCTGCACAGCGTGGCTATCTCCGGTGTGGGCATCTAAAGCCGCAGTGTTCTTTCTGGATTCTGTGTATGCCGGCTACCCAGCATGCACCTACCGATCTCGTGCATGTGCGGTGCAGTGTAAGTCAGCTTGACTGACACAGCTCCCCTAACATTTAACATTGGCTTCTATGAAAAATCTTGGTCAGCTTGACATAGCACTGGAACAGTGCCATGTCAAGCTGACCAAGATCTCCCAGGAGCCAATGCAAAGTTGGAAATGATGTATGGCACCGCGGTCCCCTAAAGGAGGAAGTGAAATTTTATATATGGGAATAAATCAGGTAATTGAACAGAAAAAAAAAACCTGCCAATTCATCTTAAAGATGCACATTTGTGCTGCATGGTGAGGAGTGAAAAATGTGGGGATTTGTTCGCCCATGGGCTAAGCCTACAGTGTATGTTTTTTGAGATATGATTTTGTTTTGTCCTAAAGATGTAATACATTGTATTATGTAAATATATATTTTTATTTTCGGTGCTGGGAAAGTCCCATACACCCAAGATACAATTTGTTGCAACTTACAATAAGGAATGACAAAATAAAAAATAAAAACACATGGAGTAACATTGGAGAACAATCTTGTGTAGGATGGTGACAAGACAGTATACAAGTGCTCAGATGACTTCATGCTTTACATTTGTATTTCAGGCCACATGACTGATTTGCTGTACACTGAGAAGGACCTGGTCACGTCACTAAAAGATTATATAAAGGCAGAAGAGCTCAAACTGCAACAGGTTAAAAAGTGAGTTTAATGACCGAATAGATTACTGTGCTCTCCTTTTTAGGGAACTCCTCTGGCAGGACATTGCAGTGCATGTAACCTTTATTTGGGGGGGGGGGGGGGTCTCAATTTGTTTTTATATGTGGTATAATTGTGATATTCTTGTTTTACCATTGACAGATCTTTTATGTTTTTATTTTTTTGGAGAAAGAGTCTTTTGGACAGTTTTAATTGCTTTTTACCTGATAGCTTTAAGGAATGCCATTGCTCTTGGGCATTTGTGCCAGGTGTTGGGTGTGACTAGAAGCAACTAAGCCAATTCTCACAAATCTGAATTCTGCACAACCATTTATTCTTTCCATTTTTTTTAAAGGTAACAAATCCAAAGAACAAAATATACTGCAACTTCCCAGCCCTTGGATGTAATATTGACATAAAGCTGGCCATATACGGCTTAAATTTTGGTTGATTCAGCAAGAAATTTGAGCAATGGGTCAGCACCACCTGGCCTGACAAACTTCCACTGAAAAAAATCAATTGCTGGCCAAACCATGATTGTATCTAAGCAGATGTCTGTGGGCTGAACAAGAGGCTTTACTTACTAGTGACTGGAAACCTGTTGAAATTTGAGGGCAGGATACTGTAGATGGAACCAAATACAGGGAAATTTTAGAGGACAACATGGGTCCAGTCTGTAAGAGACCCAAAACTTGGGCAGCAGTTCACCTTTAGGCCCCTTTCACACTTGTGCGACTTGGGACTGCAAAGTCTCATAAGTCCTACGCCATGATTTCCAATGAATACCATTCATATCTGTGCGCCTTCAAAGTAGTCCCTGCACTACTTTAGTCTGACTTTGATGCGATTTTGAGGTCCATAGACCACAAGATTACAAGTTGCATCAAAGTCGCGGCAAAAAATTGCTGCAAAATCATGCGACTTTCAGGTCGCACAAATGTGAAAGGAGTCTTAAAGTGTTACTAAATCTACAACCGTGCAATCCGTCTATATATGCAGTAAAGTATACTTTTTATACTCGCTGTGGAACCTAAGGGGTTAATTCTCTGCACTGTGTAAAAAAGGCTGTTTAAGCCTGTCTCCTCTGATCATCACCTTCTTCCACAGTCCTTAATCCATCTCTGGATAGTACATAGGGTAGGGGACAAGCTGCACATGCTCAGTTTGGTATGTATTGCTAGGGTCCCCCCCCCCCCTTGGGAGAACGCATGTGATCAGCACAAAGCCAATCGGCACTGTCCAGACAGAGGGTCAGGGGTCCCGCATCCTCATAGGACAGCTAGAGCAGAATGAAAATTCCTCTTACAAGCTTTAACCAGGCACACAACTGCTATATACTGCTGAGAATGTATTTAGCAGTTTATATTTACTAAAATGATCACATTTCCATGTTCTATGTACTGTGGGAGACCAGATATAGTGAATGCAGGATCCTGGGTTTAGTAACACTTTAAGCAGTACAGAGGCCCCAAACTCTTAACTGAAGCTACCCAAATTGTATATCAGCTATTTTATTCACTAGAGCAGGGGTCTCCAAACTTTCTAAACAAAAGGCCAATTTACTGTCCTTCAGAATTTAGGGGGGGGGGCCAGACTAGGGTCAGTGGGAGAAGAAAATGTCCTGGCATCCAGTGGGAGCAAACGATGCCCCGTCGTGTGTGTCATAGGAGCACTTGTGCCCCATCATTGGTGTTGGTGGGAGGACTAGTGCCCCATTTGTCGGTGGGAGGACTAGGTGTCGGTGGGAGGACTAGTGGCTCATTGTTGGCATCAGTGGAGGGAATTGTGGCCATTTTGATGGTGTCAGTGGGAGGAATAGTGCCCCAAAGGCCAGATAAAGGCAAGCAAAGGGCCTCAGCTTGGAAACCAATGCACTATAGAATCTGTGTGAAGCTTGAAAATTGCTGTTCATCATCAGCCATATCCACCTGACCCAGCTAAACAATTTTACCCAAGAAGAATGGCAAACATTTCAGGGTCCCGATATGCAAATCTGGTAGAGACTGGTCCACAAAAACATACCGCTGTAATTGCAGCTAAAGACCCGCTCTAACAAGGGTATAAATCATGTTTATTGCTTGTATCCCAAATTAATTTGTGTTTTTTGTCAAATTTGTGTACACGTCATTAGCACAAATATGATTTTACATTTGAAGATTAAATGAGCACAAAAGGAGTGGTTTTCTTAACATTGCAATGAAGACTGTTCTTTTCACATGTAAATTTGGGTGGATTTTTAATGAATTTGTTTTATGTACTATATTTTTTTATATGGAAGTATAATATTTTATATAAGGTGTTTTACTGAAGCACATACATCATTGATATTGATTTCATTTACAAGTACACCTAATGATTGTTAATGAACATGTTCCGACAGGAAATTGTGTGTGTGTGTGTGTGTGTGTGTGTGTGTGTGTGTGTGTGTGTGTTTGTGTTTGTTTGTTTTAATCTGCTTAGAGGTCAGGAAATAAAATATGCTTGTCTTTTCTGGAAGTATCTTGATAAATTAAGCAGTGCTAGCTAATACCTCAACTGGATATGCCCAGTCCCTTGCTATTTTTCTTCTAGGCCAGCTATTCTCAACCAGAGTAATGTGAAACCCTTAGGTTTCTCCAGAGGTTGGTAGGGGTTCTTTAAATTGTGGCTATTTAACCTCCCATTGGATGGTGGTTGCATAGTTTCTGGGCCAAAGCTTTTTGGCATAACCAGCGGCATCACACCAACAGCTTTCTGTAAGGGCAGCATTCTGACCTCCACTGTAAGGGATGCTTTCTTCTCATGAACCACCAATAAGTGTCATTTTTCCCACTGACACTAGATGACTTGGACCTGAAAATGATTTGGCCTGGTCTAGACCTACACTTTTGGCTGTTGTGTGTCTCACTTTTAGAACTTGCACATCTAACATCAGAAAATATAACTCCATGTGTAAAGAAAAACAAAAAAACAAAAAACCCACTACCTTTTTGAAGTATAATTACTGCAAGTGCGGTCAGTTTTACTAGCAGTTAACATGGAAAGATATGCGCTTACAATAGGTTTCTGTTGTGGTTCCAAATCTTCTTCCACAGTTTATCAAACCACAGATGCAAAACGTTTTCAGAAAAATGCAGCAGATTCAAATCTAAACAAAGCCACTACTCTGATTCTGCAAAGAACACTTTAGTCCAGGCCACTGCTCTTCCCTTGAGCAAGAAGTGTTGGACACAAGACTGTTAAGTCTGCTCCATTTACACAGTCTAGGAGTCTGTATGAAATCCTCTTGTGTTACACACCAGCTAATTTTTTATTTTGTTAGTTCTTTAAAGATGTTGGAAGATGCCATATGTGATATTTATATGCCCTTACAATGACACTGTTTTACATGTACAGTTTGTACTAAGACTTGGTAAACTTTCCTGCTGGTAAAGATCTCACTGCAGATGGCCATTTTGTACTGCACAAGCCTCGTTCACACCAGCAAGCCCTGCCCATCACAAGGCTGCTGGTGTGCACTGAGAGTGAACTCTGCCAATGCACAGTAGATCAATGTGCCCTCATTATTTTTTTTTTATGTATTTATTTTTTTCCTGGCCATATGCTTCAATTTTTGTCAGATTCCTACATCCACACAAACTAGGTCAGAGTATACTGATTGGCTACAGCCACTGATTGAAAAAAAAATTCCAAAATGTCCTATCCACAGAGCCACGGAGGTTGATCAAACAATTAACTTCTGTCAAGGTTTGTTTTTTTTTTTTTTTTTCCTGTAGAATTTACTTCCTGAAATCTCTCTCTTGCCTCAGACATGCAGGCTGGGGGGATGTAGTTAGCTGGGAAAGCCCCTCCCCAGATAAAGGGGGGGGGGGGGAATGCCCATGAAGACTCCTCGGATGTAGAACATCATTTTGGCCTAGGCCAGAAACCAGGAAGCAAACTGCAGCACTGAAACAAAATAAAACCGGAAAGGATGTTAAATTTACATCTGTTTAGTAGATGAAATGTATTTTTGAACATGTTTTGTTTTACTTCTAATTTCTCTTACAAATGTGTTTCTAAAGTGAATGTGCTTTTACAGATGGGCAGAGAAATTTGATCTGCTATCAGAGACTGCGATAAATGACCCAGAGGGCTTCCTGGGCCACCCAGTCAATGCTTTCAAGTTAATGAAGAGACTCAATACAGAGTGGCAGCAACTTGAGAATCTGGTGCTGAAAGACCTGTCTGATGGTAAAGGCTTTATTGTTTTGATCATTTTGTGTAATTGTGTACAGTATGTATGTGTAACAACTGGGAACACTAAAGTCCTGACACAAGATTCTGCGCATTGCAATTTCTACAAACTCTTTAATATTTAGAATTTCTCGTGCCTTTTCGCGGCTTGAGATCTCACATTTACGGTCTGTGTACAGCCTTTTGTTTCGAGTTAAGCAGGCATTTAAAGCTTGTGAGCCTGACAAGAGGCTGACTGCTGTGGGATTACTTAACACGTATGCTGGTGTGTATTGTTTTCCACACTACTGCAAATCCCTTTAATTGCAGTTTTATGGCAGCCAGTTTTTCTTTTGCGTTTATTAGCCCTTTATGGAAGGATTAATTATGGTTGCATGAGAATACGTTCGTCTTTGTAATTGGGACTTTCTTGTTTTATTGTTTTAATATAGCTTTTTGATAATTTTTGTTTTAGGATTTATCTCTAATTTGACCATCCAGCGCCAGTCTTTCCCCAATGATGAGGACCAGACAGGTGCAGCCAAGGCTTTGATTCGTCTTCAGGACACATATAACTTGGACACAGATACACTCGCCAAGGGAAACTTGCCAGGTATTGTAATGCATGTTGGTTAATTGTTTGTTTTAAAGCCCAACTGAATACAGAGGGATATTTCCCTTAATGCATGGTTCTACAGTTTTAATCCATGGTCCTGCAGTCTTCTCTCTCACCCCTCTTGGTTATAAATTGATTTGCATTTGCTTTGCACAAGACAAAAAAAAAAAAAGCAGATACAGAAAGCAAAGAATACAAGCATTCAATATTAGGCTTATAGAACAAGGGCAAAGCTAACATAGACCATCTATAGACAGACAAATATATGAGACCTATAGGAATTTCGATAAAGAAAACGCCTGGATCTGTTCCTTATCTCCACACCATCAACACGGGGGTGGAAAAACAGGGGGAAGTAGACCGAAACAATACGCGCTCCATCTATGTCCACACATCTGAATAGATCCACAATGTAATCAGTACATGTACGATATCCGTGCTCTGTTTAGGTACCACAGGTTCTATAGAACAACAAAGAACCAGAAAGACCTAAAACAAAGAAAAACAACAATAATAGAAAATGAGGTGGAAATGCCATGCCTGGGGGTGGGGAGTAGGATGAGGTAGGTGCGCAGTATAGCTCATCTTAGTAGCAGAGGTCACACGGGTATAGTAAATCTGTGGGAATCACTAGGGAATAATCTATCCAACCAGACCAGATGTCCTTGAATTTGTCATATTGGTCTCTAGAAGTATATATCCAGTGTTCTGCTTCCATAGTTGCATCTGCCTACTTCCAATCTAATAGGGAGGGAAAGGTGGATTGTTTCCAAAACCTGGGGATCCGATTTAGCAGCATTGAGCAAATTAGGCGTAACACTCCTTTTTGTATAGCTTTAGAAAGGATGGCTCCCCATGGAAAAGAAAGTGTAATGGAGAACACTCTATTGGTCACAGACTTGTCTTTTTAACCCATTGGGTTATAGCCTCCCAAAAGGTTCTAATCTTGGGGCAAGACCACCAAAGGTGAAGAAACGTGCCCTGCTGACCGCATCTGTCTGCTGTCAGGAACATTTGTGCTAATCGGGAAAGGGTCCTATACCATTTGGAAATAAATTTTATGAGGACTCCTGGATTCAGGAGCTGACAGAGGAGTAAACTCCTGACCCAATTCCCTTTCCTATTCCCTAATAGAATATGGGACCCCTGACCCTGTGTTTAGGTTCTGGGAGATTCACACACAAGGATTCTAAGACTGTTTGATTTGCATTTTAATGAGTGAAATGAGCATTTTATCCCCTATCAATCAGCAAGATTTCTGGCTCCCATGGGTCTTCTATACAGGTAACACGCTGCGATTAGGAGCACTCTTCTAATCTCAGCTTGTTACCTGTATAAAAGACACCTCTCCACAGAAACAATCAATTAGGTGCCAATCTCCACCATGACCAAGACCAAAAGAGCTGTCCAAGGATGTCAGGAACAAGATTGTAGACCTACACAAGGCTGGATTGGGCTTCAAGACCATCGCCAAGCAGCTTGGTGAGAGGGTGAAAACAGTTGGTGTGATTATTCGCAAATGGAAGAAACACAAAATAACTGCCAATCTCCCTCGGTCTGGGGCTCCATGCAAGATCTCACCTTGTGGCCATAGTCACCAAGGAAACCATTGACAACACACTATGCTGTGAACTGAGATCCTGCAGCCCCCGCAAGGTCCCCCTGCTCAAGAAAGCACATGTACAGGCCCTTCTATACATGTGCTAAAAAAAATGTTCATTTAGGTATTAGCAGCGCTCTTGTAGTGCTACACACACTATGCACTGATAGAAATAAGAGTTCATAACGATGGTGTTTAAACATGCATCCGCTGAAAGGCAGAGGAAGTCTTTAAATTCTTAACAACGTCACCACCACACCGCGTGAACTCCTCTCCCCTATGGCAATGCACTAACCACAGATAGGACAAAATTACACCTTATGTCTCCAATCTCTTTTACACTGTTTGTATCTCTCACACAACAGGATTCTCCATAAACCACAGTATGCAATATGACATGCAAAGAATGGGAACAAATACATGGTGTAATCCTGTTAAAATTTGATTCAACAGTTTCCCCCCTTGATTAAAAAAATGCTTACAGGAAAATAATGCAAAGCTTGCATGGGTATTGCTGCACAGCCAGCCTGTGTACTCTCACTGCTTCCTTTATTGTCCTATTGCGGTGTTCCCGGGTCGAGACTCAAGCTGCCGACAGTGTGGAAATAGCTGCGTGGTCACGCCTTAACGTGTTTCGTCATCACGTCTTTATCAAAGGGCCAATATGTACAGGCCCGCCTGAAGTTTGCTAATAAACGTCTGAATGATTCAGAGGAGAACTTGGTGAAAGCGTTGTGGTCAGATGAGACCAAAATCAAGCTCTTTGGCATCAACACAACTCGCCGTGTTTAGATGAGGAATGCTGCCTATGACCCAAAGAACACCATCCCCACCGTCAAACATGGAGGTGGAAACCTTATGTTTTGGGCGTGTTTTTTCAGGACAACTTCACTGCATCAAAAGGGCGATGGATGGGGCCATGTACCCTCAAATCTTGGGTGAGAACCTCTTTCCCTCAGACAGGGCATTGAAAATGGGTCATGGATGGTTATTCCAGCATGATAATGACCCAAAACACACAGCCAAGGCAACAAAGGAGTGGCTCAAGAAGCACATTAAGGTTCTGCAGTGGCCTAGCCAGTCTCCAGACCATAATCCATAGAAAATATATGTGGAGGGAGCTGAAGGTTTGAGTTGTCAAACAGCCTCAAAACCTTAATGACTTGAAGAGGATCTGCAAAGAGGAGTGGGACAAAATCCTTCCTGAGATGTGTGAAAACCTGGTGGCCAACTACAAGAAACCTCTGTGATTGCCAGCAAGGGTTTTGCCACCAAGTACTAAATCATGTTTTGCGAAGGAGACAAATACTTATTTCTCTCAATCAATTTACAACTTTTTTGAAAAGCGTTTTCTTGGATATTTTTATTCTGTCTCTCACTGTTAAAATCTGCCATTTAAAATTCTAGACTGATCATTTATTTGTCAGTGGGCAAATGTACAAAATCGGCTAAGGATCAAATACTTTTCCCTCATTGTATGGTCAGTTTGTTAGGAAAAAAACAATTTTAAAAAAGAAAAAAAAATGTAATAAAGAGACTGCAAAAAAACAACAACTCACCAGTCAGTGTCCCTGATCACCACCACACCAGTTATGTTAACACTGTATTGCACTGGTGACAATATGTGTGCGGGGGGGAGGGGGGGGGATTTCATTTTCCAAACTGTGCCAAATTACAACTTTAAAAAACTTGCCATGCCTCTTGCTAAATATCTTGGAGTGTCTAGTTACCCTCAAAATTGCCCCTTTTTTGGAATTTGTACTAAGAAATGAGATCAGGAGACAGTGCATCATCAGGATTGATCTCTATCTATCTATATATATATATATATATATATATATATATATATATATATATATATACCATACTGTGTACTCTATAACTTTCCTACAGACAGACTAAATAATGAACACATATTTGGGTTATTTTCACCAAAAAAATGTAACAGAATTTTTTTTCCTTATTTATTTTTTAATTTTTTTTTTTACTTTGCAAAAAATAAAAAACCCAATGATTAAATACCATCAAAAGAAAGCTCTATTTGTTTGAAAAAAAAAAAAAAATTTCATATGGGTACAGTGGTACATTAATTACACAATTGTCATTCAAAATGTAACAGAGTTGAAAATTGGCCTGAGCAGGAAGGGGGTAAAAGTATTGAAGTGGTTAAAATTGGTTCCTTGCCAGTCTCCGTCCAAGCTTGTTTCTGCCTCTTGCCAACATCATCCTCCTGCTGACCCTTCTTCTTCCTTTTTTTTTTTTTTTTTTACATATTCAACTGATGGTTGAACAAAAGAATTACCAGCATTAAGTGTGCGGATGGGGGAATCACTCCTGCTGTGTTCTGCTGGCAGGGAGCCTTGCCCACTGCCAAAACACACTGATCATACGCTATGCTCCCACCCAGCCTATTGTTAGATGATGGTGTTAAAGTTCTGTCGTTTCCCATATCTTCAGTTCATGGAGGAGAGATGGTAGCAAAGTAATTGGGTTTGTGACATATAAAATGGGTCATCTGCGTAAGCGGCGACTTTGTGATAGTAACTGAGCCCTGATACCAGTGATATCAGGGTTTTTGCATGCACACTGTAAAGAAGGGTTCATGGGTAAGAATGAGAATAGAGGACCGTCCTGTCGTGTCCTATTACGGATTGTGAAGGGAGGGGAGTCTATTATTGACGTGTGCCATAGCCGATGGTATAGAGCAGGGATATGCAATTAGCGGACCTCCAACTGTTGCAAAACTAATCACATTTTGATGTATAATTCATCAAATCTAATTTCAAGGTGATAACCAGGAATGTGGAGAAAAAAAAGTTTAGCTATTATGGGCTATGGGTCTACATACAGCCACCTATAAAATAAAATTGAAGGATGTTTTGCGATCTGTTCATCGATATCAGTTAAACCAAAGAAAAGCATGAAGCCACATTTACAAGCATGGGTTGTTGAGCTGATCCCTCTGTAGCGTGCTGTTTGGTGGATATTTTCTCAATGACCAAAGATGCTATCCCTGTTGTAGGCTCAGGTTGTTATAGAAGATTCTCATTGAAAAGTATAGTGTCTGACATGTAACATTTGTATCACCATTATAGATAACTAACTAGTTAGTGTCAGTGTAAATTAGTCATAGGGTGCATGTGAAAATGGTTGTATTTATACGCCTTCATTAACAGATGAGGGTGTGTTTTTTTTTTTTTTTTTTTTTTTTTTTTTTTTTTTTTTTTTTTTTTTTTTATATAAATTCTCTTGTGGTTCATAGGTGTAAAGTGTAAAGCAACGCTGACTGTTGAGGACTGCTTTGAACTGGGAAAGGTTGCTTACACCGAAGCTGACTACTACCATACAGAGCTGTGGATGGAGCAAGCTCTGCGTCAGCTGGATGCTGGAGAGCCATCCTCCATTGACAAGGTCGTAGTACTAGACTACCTTAGCTATGCAGTGTATCAGCAAGGTGATTTGAAAAAAGCTTTGAAGTTAACCAAAAGGCTGTTGGAACTTGGTAAGCGTCGTTTTTCCCATTGAATGGCTTTTATTTTTGCATGTTTGTAAGTAATGCTTAAAATGTTTCTAAAAGCAGAAGGCTTTTTACCTACATAATTTGCTGCTTTTTAAACTTCAGATCCTGAACATCAAAGAGGTAATGGCAATCTGAAATACTTTGAATATATCATGGCAAAAGAAGCAAATAAAACCAGTTCTTCAGATTCCGATGAAGTAGAAATTACAACACGGAAAGGCCGTCCCAAAGATCACCTGCCGGAGAGGCAGAAGTATGAGATGCTGTGCCGTGGAGAGGGTATTAAATTGGTAACTATATGTCATATATGTATTGCTAGAATGTATTGACTTTCTGCTTTATACTGTATTTGTTACTTCCAATGCAATGTCTGCTGCTATAGCGGTGGCATCGTATGCCTGAAATAGGAGTGAGAAGATTATAGTGTAGCACTCCTGCTCAGTAAGATGGAAACTCCACAGAAAGGACCAGTTTATGCTTTGTCAGCAGTGTGTCAGACAGAAAATGAACACTGCACTTGCAGCATACTTCTGCTCAAGCCTTTTATTTACACTTGAAACACACATATACAATATGTTACTGCAGCTCAAAGGTGTAGATCCAACCTTTCTGTTGGGACCATGGCTTTAAGATGTCTGAGTAAAATCCTACTCTGAGTGAGCTTAGGCTTTATCCTGTGGCCAATGAAGGTGGTTATGGTTGTAGTTTTCTAACCAGTGAGTGTTGGTCTTACCCCAGCTGCTCATGGTCTTCACCTTCCCCACCACTCCATTTAGCGAGCAAGAAAAATACCCAATACCAAGTATGGAGAGCTGTATGACTTGCTCCCCTAAATGGGGACATGGGGGAGAGTTTTCAGCCATGCGTAAGCTTCTATAAGAGTAACATGCACATTAAACAGGACTCTCTTTGCAACCCAGCTACTGAATAGAGCACCAAGGCGGCGAAGGACAGGCGAGTGTGCTGAAGACTAGTGGGGCATCAGTGACCCGGCACCATCACAGGATTGCGCTACGCACCCCGAGTGGGGGGATGCCCATATGCTGAGGGATGTACCAGCATGCCGCTCAGCTGGGACCTGCCGCAGTAAATGTACTGTGGGGGGGGCGGCGAGTGATTAAACTGAGAAAATGTACCATACACATCTCAAAAATGCTGGGACAGGGCAACAATGGGCTGGCAAAGTGATGCTAACAAGGAAGAGCTGGGAGAACATTTTACAACAAACTAGGTTAATTGCAAACAAGTCAGTATGGGGGTGCATTTGTGTGTATGGAATGGGTTGCTTGCGGATCTGGAAAGGCACCATCCATGCTGAAAGATGGATGTGTGTGTGTGTATATGTGTGTGTGTGTGTATATGTGTGTGTGTGTGTGTATATGTGTGTATATGTATGTATGTATGTGTATATATATATATATATAATATAGCAGGGCAATGCTAAACTGCATACTATGACAACAGCATGAATTTGTAGTGGAAGAGTCCAGGTGCTTAATTGGCCTGCCTGCAGCCCAGATCTTTCACCAATTGAAAATATTTGGCACATCTTGAAACAAAAAATACAACAAAGATGACCCAGGTCTGTTGAGCAGTTAGAGTTGTACATCAGGCAAGAATAGGACAATATTCCTCCCCCAAAACATTGGCAACTGGTCTCAGTTCCCAGATGTTTAAAGAGTGTCCAAAGAAGAGGGGATGCTACTCCATGGTAAACATTGCCCTGTACCAGGAAATTAGGGTTGTGTTTTCCAACTTTTTGCTGCCTTGTCTCAGCTTTTTATTAGGCGTTTTGCTGCCATTAATTTAAAAATTATTACAATTTTTTTTAAAACTGTAAATTTTTCTTGTACTGTTTGATTTGTTTTCCTTTGTGAATAAAATATGGGTTTGAGATTTGCATTCTTTTTTATGTACGTTTTTACACAGCGTCCCAATTTTTTTGAAACTGGGGATATATACAGGCTTATCTTTCATTGTGCCTAATATCTGCGGGGATTCAAAAAATAAACACAGGAAATTTTTAAGAGTCTCTTTAATTATACACTTGCATTCCTACATTTTTTGACTTTTTTTTTTTTTTTTTTTTTTTTTTTTTATTTCAGACTCCTCGCAGACAAAAGAAACTTTTCTGCCGCTATTATGATGGAAACAGGAGTCCTATTTTCATTTTGTCTCCTGCAAAGCAGGAAGATGAATGGGACAAACCTCGCATTGTGCGCTACCACGATATCATTTCTGATGAGGAGATTGCAAAAGTCAAAGAGATTGCAAAACCTAGGGTCAGTAACCGTTTTATGCCTTTCTTTAAATATTAATGTTGTAGAAGCTCAGAACATTCAACCATAAGTCACGAGTTAATAAGGGATCGGATGATCATGGGATGCTGTAGTTTGGGGCATATTATTTATTTAGTGCTGAACACTAATTTTTGTGGCTTACTGCATATTTATGAAAATGTCTGCTGTGTATGTATTTTAGTCCGGCATTTGATTGCACTTAAAGCATATGTAAAGGCAATACTTTTCTAGTTTTGATTAAGCGAGGGTTAGTAAAATACCATACAGGTATTTATAGCTGGCTCTGTCCCCAATGGGTAGGTTCACCATCTCCATTTATCTGTTGGTGGAACAGAAAGTGATGAGTTATCACCAGAGAAGATGATATGAAATCTTCATATGTGGACAGTTATTCAGGTGACCGCTGTCTAAGGCCTGATTCACACCTATGCAGGTTGCAGTTTTGCATATCCCAGGTGCATTTTACGTTTTTCATTTTTCAATACACGCTTTTGATCCATTGAAGTCTAAGGAACCAAAAACCAGAAAAAAGTCCCTGGCACTTTCCATAAATTGCACAGATGTGAACTACATCTATATGAAACCATGTTAAATGGACTGTAGTGTGTTTTCTGCAAACCTAAAAACCCACAAAAAATACATAGGTGTGAACCAGGCCTAAGAGGGGATTTCCTCACTTCTTGAGACAGGAAGGGTCTCCGATGGAACCATACATGCTATTCATATACTTAATGGAACTTCAGTTTGCTTGAAATATGGATGTATAACTCCACAAACAAAATATATCTTTGTCTATTCTTTCAGGTCTATTGAGGGTCACAGGAAGTAGTCAAATATAGTCACAATATACTGCCACTTACAGGAGGCTTAGACACTGGCAAACAAAAAAAATCATATTTGGATCAGCCTTTCCTAAGCCTAACTTTGCAGTGCATAAAAAAAAAAAAAAAAACACATTTTAAGTTTTTTTGGCACTTGGCATCATTATGGCTTTTTTTTTTTTTATTTATTAATTTAGACCTGAATACTCTGGTAAACATTAGCCACGGAGCACTTTACAGCTCCAGAGACATGGCGCAGCCTCAGAGTCTGACTTTGTCTCTGAAGTTTTATTTGTGCTTAAATCCACCACCTCCAGTTTCACTGATAAGAATTGAGGCTGAAGGACTGAGCACTGGCATAATGCACTGGGTGGAGTGCTGCATGTGAGCTGCACTCATTACGCTATTCATCATGGAAGAATCACTATTCAACTGCTGCTCCTGCTTGCAAAGCACTACATGGACCGCCGTACTCCATTGTGTTTTTACTGCCCACTTTCTGGGTTACACCCAGTTTTCACTAGTTTCATGAACTTTTTTTTGGGATGTTGTATATTATATTTTACGTCACATTTATTTATATGTGTTTATAGCACTGAACTTTTATTTATAATTTGTTTTTACTGCCCGCCTGTAGTAGTCTCCTGCCACCTGACCCTCATCAGCACCAGCTGCTTGGGTTTGTGAGTACCTGAGGCCTTACCATGCACCTTGGGCCTAGACATTTCTGCACATAGACAAAGACAAGGGCAGTCTAGCTGCTAGATGTGCCGTCTCCCCCCCCAGCCCATACTACTCTGGTGGTTCTTGGGGCATCTATCTTGTATCCTTTGAGGGACCTGGTGCTTACCATGTAGAACCAAGTGGTTCTGTAATATTCGTGTCTGCATCATCAGTGTTTTCCTGAGCGCCATCATGTGATGTTTCTCTCCTCATTCCTTAGGGACTTTTGTGTCTTTTTATGGACACCTGAGCTCAACTGGTTATGACCTTGGCTGCCAAAGCTCTAAACCTGCTCTAGAGACTGCTGCAAAGAGCTTTTAACCCATTTGAATCATTAGAGAAGGCCAGGCATTTGGCCCCCATCTGACAGAATCGTAAAAGACTGTTTTTGAGGTGCCACAGTTTCCTGCTATCACCCCAGAATTATAAGGCGTCATGCCAAACCTTATTTATGCAGTGGATATTATCCTGCATTTGGAGGATCAGCCTGCTGCATGCGCATTCTAACTAGGTCTTTGGTATTTTGACTGTCTGAGATCCAGGAACAGAGAGACTCCTCCTAAGTTCACAATTTGAATCCTTGCCTCAGGTGCTCCCTTCAGTGGCTCTGTTGCCTCCTTTGTGCTACTGCACAAAGTGATGCACTTTCTATAGTCTCCCTGGGTTTCTTGTACCCCTTGCTCTGACCCATTCAATGTTTGGTTCCTGGAGCTAAGCATTGTTTGGGCCTCTGCTTCCTTGCTCAGGAAAATCCCCTGTTCTTGTGACCTGAAAAGCCCCCCCCTAGTGTACCATTATAGCCCTCAGTGTACCTCCCCTCCAGAGGCACTACCAGGCTATCTTTGGCTTTTCCATGGTTGCATAGGGATCTTGGGTCATTGGGGTTGCTTGGGCACACCTGATATTGTGGGATGCTCAAGTTACCTCCCATGAGGAGTTTTTTGGATCCTTGTAGTCAGCACCTTTTTATAGGGCCTAACACCTGCAAGATCTGGCCAGATCAGTATTTGCCAGGCTCCACCAATGGCTGCATCCTGTGTAACACTAGATCCCTTGTCCTCAGTCCATTCACCTGTAAGCTGATGGAGTACACTAGCTTCCTGTTTCAGTTTTGCCCAATTTACAGGGTAGTGTGCATCCAGGGAACTTCATAAGACCTGCAAATAGGCCCTTGCTCTGTGGCGAAGCAGCAGCCTCTTAAGCAAGCTCTGATACATTTCCTTGTTCTGTCTCTAAATTAAACGCTTATAGTGATTCTGCAAAGATTCTGTCCCTAAAGGGATCAGAAGCTTTTTAGATTCATGGACTCTGCTGAGGGTTAGGCAGGCTCCACATAACTGATCTGCTAGGCCCCAGTAATGCCTCTGGGTGTTAGTGGGGATATTTTTAGTTTCATCCTAGCAATCACCAGAGGTGACAAATCTCTCTAATCCTGGGGGTGAGGTCTAATTCCTCATTTCCACCTAGCCTTGTGGAGGCCTCGCATGTAGGAGGAGTCCCTTGCGGTGGCTATTATACTGTGCTAGTTCTCTAAAACCTCCTGGTATATCGCACTCAGTGACCTTTGTTTGGCTGGCCACCAACCCCTGCCCTCCTCTTCCTATTTAATTTTTTATTTTTTCTTGAAGAATCATACTTGCCTAGGTAGATGCAGCATCAGGCTGTCGTCCTGAACCCTACCCGCCCCCCCCCCCCCCCTGCCAGCTCTAAGACTGGGAACCAGCTCTCTGCTCATGGGGCTCTGAAAACCGAGCGATCAGCTGTCTGATTGCTAGGCTCTCAGAGCTCCATGAGCAGAAAGCTGGTGACTGTCAGTCACTGGCTTTCTGCTCTGGGGGGGGGGGGGGGGGGGGGGGGGGGGGGGGGGGGGGGGGGGGGGGGGGGGGGGGGGGGGGGGGGGGGGGGGGGGGGGGGGGG
>BLSH010387554.1:1013125-1027904 GCA_018402905.1 Glandirana rugosa | reverse complement strand
ACTATCATCCCACGCGTGCCGGCTGACATTCGAACCAAGCACTGGTCTTACTCTGGGTTCATGAGGCCTTACCGTCCTTCCTCTGTGACTGCTGAAGACGTCCAACTCATTGGTAGGCTTCAGGGCGTTACTTTGGTAACGCTACAAGTGTAAGAGGAGGTCCCGTCTCTGTCTCAGGCGAGCGTCCTCGTCTAGCCGGTCCATTCGGTGATACCGTTACGGGGAGATGGCGTCGTTGCGGTTGTGGCCCCGGTCATTGAAGCACTTGTGGGACCCGCGCCTCCAGTCGGGCTTCCCTTTTCGATGTTTACTTTTTACCGGCGTACCTTCATGTACCCATCCATCCGTGACATCAGCGATTCCTGTGGTTCGCTGTTGGGGATCGCCATTTTTCATTTGTAGCTTTTCCCTTCGGGCTGACCTCCGCGCCCAGGGTGTTCACGAAGTTACTGGCCCCGGTGTTGGCGTTGCTGCGGTAGAGGGGCATTGCCATAGTGGCTTACCTGGCCGATCTGCTCCTGCGAGCGGACTCTGTCTCTGCCCTGGAGGAGAATGTGAACATCGCAATGGTTTCATTGCGGGACTTCGGATGGTTACTCAACCTGCAGAAGTCGTCAGTGTCTCCTTCCTGCCATTCCGGAGTACTTGGGTCTCATTCTGGTCACGAACCAAGCTTACAGTCGGCCGTGCGCACCCTACTATCATGCCGCCAGTCTTCTTTGCGGTTCTGTATGAGGGTGCTGGGGCTCATGGTCTCGTCGTTTGAGGCAATACCTTTTGCCCAGTGTCACACTCGTTTGCTCCAACGAGCAATTCTGGTTCAATGGAACAAGCCCCACTGGTTCGTGGATCCTCTGATCCGGCTGGGCCCTCAGACCAGGGCGTCCCTCACTTGGTGGTTGTGGGACTCGGCCCTCACTCGAGGGAAGCCGTTCCTTCCCATCCAATGGATGATCACCACGGACGCCAGTCTGACGGGTTGGGGCGGAGTCCTGGAGCAGTTATCAGCTCAGGGTCGTTGGTCGGCCCAGGAGGCCTGTTTTACCAATCAATGTGCTGGAGCTGAGAACGATCAGACTGTGTCTTTCTCATTGGACGAGGAGATTGCAAGGCCGACCGATTCGGATTCAGTCGGACAAGGCCACGGCAGTGGCGTATGTGAGTCAGCTGCGGAGGCAGCCCTGATTCTGCATAATGCGGATCTCCATGTCCCGGCAATCTCTACGGTTTTCATCCCAGGCAAGGATCCGTTGGCAGTGGCCACGGATGCCCTGGTGGCTCCCTGGAGCCGTTATCGCTTCCAATACGCTTTTCCTCCCATACGTCTACTCCCGAGATTGGTGCGCAGAATAGCGATGGAAGGAATTCCGACCATTCTGGTGGCCCCGGATTGGCCTCGGCGCACTTGGTACGCCGACGTGGTGCAAAGGGTGGCAGACGCCCCCTGGCGGCTTCCGATGCGAGACGATCTCCTGTCTCAAGGACCCATCTTGCACCCTGTTTTACCCTCGCTGGCTTGGACGGCTTGGCTATTGAGTTCCAGGTGCTGAGGGATAGAGGAGTGGCCGACTCCGTGATCCCCACCTTGTTGAAAGCTCGCAAGTGCACCTCTCGCAAGAATTATCACCGTACCTGGAAGGCTTATATTGCCTGGTGCGAGGCGGAGGGCTACAACCCTCGCGCGTTTGTAGTCTCCAGGGTGCTGACTTTTCTTTAGCAGGGGCTGATTAAGCAGTTGGCTTTGAGTACTCTTATGGGCCAGATCTCGGCCTTAGCCATACTTTTTCAGAGACCTTTGGCTTCGCACTCTCTGATTCGTACCTTTGTACAAGGTGTGCGACATGTGGCGCCTAGGGTGAGATCCCCGATGGCCCCATGGGTTCTGAATCTGGTGTTTTTCTGTTCTTCAAAAACCACCTTTATGAAAGGATCAGGGAGATCCCCTTACAACTTCTGTCGCAGAAGGTGGCCTTTTTGGTTGCCATCACTTCTGCCAGACGAGTGTCGGAATTGGCTGCCCTATCGTGCAGTCTCCTTATTTGGTGATACATAAGGATAAGGCGGTCTCGCGACCCCTTCCTTCTTTTCTTCCAAAGGTAGTCTCTTCTTTTCATATCAATGAAGATATTGTTCTACCTCATTGTGCCCTCGTCCATCGCACC
This sequence comes from Glandirana rugosa, assembly GCA_018402905.1. Taxonomy (NCBI): domain Eukaryota; kingdom Metazoa; phylum Chordata; class Amphibia; order Anura; family Ranidae; genus Glandirana; species Glandirana rugosa. The sequence goes on along the minus strand of BLSH010387554.1, from coordinate 1,025,742 downwards.
CGAAGGAATTCGAGTTGCATGCCTTGGACGTAGTTAGGGCCTTACGGGTGTACTTGGCTGCTACAGCTTCTTTTCCAAAAGCTGACGCCTTGTTTGTTCTGCCAGAGGGCCCGCGCAAAGGTTTGGCGGCCTCTTCGGCTACGAATTCTCAGTTAGAAAAACCGTGACCCATGTGTATTCTGTTCGGGGCAAGGTTCCCCCTTTTCCGGTCACGGCTCATTCTACCCGGGCGGTTAGTACTTCCTGGGCCTTCAGACACCAGGCCTCGGTGTCGCAGGTGTGCAAGGCGGCCACTTGGGCCTCGGTTCACACTTTTCTCTATGTTTTTACAAAGTTGATGTGTTTGCATCTTTGGATGATGCTTTTGGCCGCAAAAGTTCTGCAGGCGGCAGTGTAGGCGCATTTGGCGCCTCAGAGGTTCAGTTGGGTACAGTTGTTTGCGTTTACCCACCCCTCTTTTTGACACAGCTTGGGGACGTCCCCACAAAGTCATGAAGAGCTGCGTCTGTCAGTGAACGTAGGAGAAAAAGGGATTTTATTAAAACTTACCGTAAAATCCTTTTCTCCGAGTTCACTGACAGACGCAGCACCCACCCCTCTGGGTTCTGTTTTGGTACGGCTTGTGTACAAACTGGAGAGCTCCTCTGTGAGGGGGGTTTTAATGTAGGGAAAGAGGACGGCCCCAGGGGAGGGGCCAGCTGAATCCCCCCCCCCCCCCCCCATGTTTTCAAGTTTTCCTTTATCTTGCACAGGTGCTTTTAAAGTGGTTGTCAACCTGTGACAACCACTTTAACTTACAGGTAAGCCTAGAATAAGGCTTACCTGTAGGTACCTTGCATATCTCCTAAACCTGCACGGTTCAGGAGATATGCAGAGTACTAGCTGTGCCGACGTCATTTCGGCACATGGGCAGTGGAGTGACGTCACGCGACTACGACCAGTCACAGAGCCGAAGTCACGGCCCCGGAAGGAAGAGGGGCAGAAGATGGATGGGGACAGGGCTGGACTCGTTCGCAGGCAAGTGGCACATAATGGGTTACTATGCGATGCATAGTAGCCCATTATGTTTCTAATTTACAGGTGTATATAGAGGAAGTACACCCCATCCTGGGTTTATTTACTTCCTCTTTAAATCAGTCAATGGCTTGGTATTTTGGACAGCTATTTTATCTAAGAGAAATTCCCAAAACCTGGCCTGTTGGGGGTACTTGGGGACCGAGGTTGAGAACCACTGCTTTAGATTACATGATCTGCTAGCCGGGAGCATTATGGGTGTCTCGCATCAGCAGAGAGTATGTTATTTTTATTCTCCCAGATACAGTCTAGCTAGTACATTGAGCAATGCTGAATACTTCTTAATAAAAATAGTATAACTTTAAGAAATCTAACATGATCTAACCTTAATGATCACCTCAAGGACACAAATAGAATTTACTCAACAGTGGCCCCCAGCATCCAAACTGGAGATAGTAACTAGCCAAAACTACAAAACTGACCTAACTAGATAAAATGTTACTAAGGATCGTTGAACACTCTTGGTAGGACAATATAGGTTGGGTGATATTAAACCAAAAATCTTGATAAAGCTGCAACCCAAGACTCCGAGCAAGTTTACATTACAATGGATATTCATTCTAAGAATGGTCAATGAAGGCATTAACTTCATCGTCCACATTTAACCCATGCGGGACATATGACTATGAATCCATGACATTTGGAAATTCTCCTCATCATAGAGCTGCCCCTCCAAAGAGGGGTAGATTTGTCTATTCCCAGAAAGATAGTTTTAGAGGGGTCCTCCATGAGTTAGCAGTGGTTTTGTTATGCCTGGTACATTTACCCCTTTTGTCAGTGGATGTGTGTATTTTACCACAATGGTTTGGATCGGGTGCCTGATATGGTTTCAGTTTGAGTCATTAATAGGTAATCATACACATCCTTGTGAACTAATCTAAGCGGTGAGTCAGCACATCGCCCGTGCCCCAGGACAATGTCATCTTGTGACGAAATGCATCAGAAGGAAGGACGTACTGATGTCACCACGTTGTTACGATCCCGGAAGGATGGGTGGTCTATGCAAGCCGGCCGGCTTTTTAATCCTGAGCTTTTATTTCTGCTTCTTGCTGTACATGCAATACCATTTTATTAAAGGTGTAGTTGGTTTTACACTTGGCAAATTCTTTCTTTTTGGTGTCTTGGCTAATTGTCCACCCATTGCGGAGTTGATTCCTGGGTTCTTGTGGGAGCAAAAACATTTGTTTTGGCTTCTTCCCGTACGGAGTGAGATCCGTCCAAGAGCTGACATGGGCAATCGCTGCAAGCTTTTCAAACTTGCCATCTGGTAAGTGTGTCTTCTGTGTGGTGGAGGTGCACTTTTGTCGTGGTGTGACGGCATTCAAGAACTGTCACAATGAACACTTAAATGGACACTTACCTTTATGGTCTTATTAGTAACATTGATTTGAACACATTGATTTGAATGGCCTGGCCATTGAAGCACTACAAATCCCGGTGTTCAAATCAATGTCTACTCCTTCTTGACAAAACTAAGAACGTTCAGGGCTTCTGCGAACACAGCAAACAAGCAGGGCAGACACTTGGCACAGGACCAGGAAGCTAGTGAAGATCCCTGCATTAACAGTGTCTACTATGGTGATTTCCAGCTTCTAGAGAGATCCCCCCCCAGTCTAGCAGGCTTCCTCCATCTGTATTACTGTCCCCCGAAGCCTCTTCTGTAAGGTGTCAGCCACATGTCAGTCAGTCACATGTGGACATCCACAAGCAAAATGCTGGGCCAATAGCATTGCTCCTCAGGCATCAATGACCCACCCCCTAGGGGTTCATCAAGCTTCCTGGACCTTGCAAGGGAATGCTTGAAAGGAAGATTCCTACTGTGTGCTGGTGAAGTTTGAGAGATGCACCTGGGCTCACTAGGGAGTAATTACATCCCTACATGCGTGTGTTGGCTATTACATTAACTTGGAAGCCATACCGTTCTGGTAAGCGGCTTTTTGATCATCGGTGGTGGATTCTCACTCATTGCATGAATGTTTTTTATGTGGACTGTCCAGCCTTCCTACACTGGGTGTCAGCTTTCTTTCATGAGAAACTTTCCTCTATACATGATTCTTATATGGACTATTAACTGATTAGCATTAATGTCAATTGTTGATTATGTATTTTTGTGTGCCTTTTTCAGATTTCCATTTTACATTAACTGATTGGTTTACAACATTTGTCATTTATCTGATCTGCGCTGCTACTTGCTCTAACATATTTTACATTGGGGTATCTTATCTATATACCTTAGTAGCTAGCTGCTGCCTTAAGAAGATCCCCTGCTATGACCACAGTTTTATCATAAATACGAGCATGTGGGATGATGGGGGTGATCTTTACTTTCAATGATAATAGTAAACAGAACAAATTGAGAGGGTGACTCTCCCTAACGGGGCCCAGACAGCAAGTAAAAACTTACAGGTGTTCTATTCCACCTCCCCTTTATCCAAAATGGGGGTGGGGGGGTGTTTGCCTTTAGTTATACTTTAACCACTTCAGCCCGGAAGGATTTACCCACTTCATCACCGGGCCATTTTTTTAAAAATGTTATTTGCGATACGGCACTGCGCCGCTTTAACTGACAATCACACGGTCGTGCGACGCTGTATCCAAACAAAATTGATGTCCTCCTTTTATTTTCCCCCCACAAATAGCGCTTTCTTTTGGTGGTATTTGATCACCTTTGCGTTTTTTTTTTGTTTTTTTTTATATATTTTGCGCTATAAACCAAAAAGTGTGAATTTTGAGAACACATTATTATTTATTTATTTTTTTTCTGCTAGAAATTCATCAGTTTAGGCCGATTATATATTCTTCTACATATTATGGTAAAAAAAAAAAAAAAAATCGCAATAGGCGTATATTGATTGGTTTGCGCAAAAGTTATCACATCTACACACTATGGATAGAATTATACTTTTATTATTATTTTTTTATTTTTTTTTGCGGGTCTGTTACATTGCGGCGGACAAATCTGACCCCAAGTGACACTTTTTTTTTGGGGGACCAGTGACATTACATTGATCAGTGCTATAAAAATGCACTGATCAATGTATAAATGACACTGGCAGGGAAGGGGTTAACACTAGGGTGCGATCAAGGGGTTAAGTGTGTTCCCTTGATGTGTTCTAACTAGGGGGGGTGGGCTGCCTGGGACATGACAGATTGGTGTTCCCGATCACTGGGAACAGAAGACCTCTGTCATCTGGCAGAACGAGGATCCGTCTTGTTTACATAGGCAGATCCCCCTGTTATTCCACTGTACACCACCGGTGCGTGCGTACTTCAAGCCCGTCGGCCCCACGGGCGTGGGTGCTATATCACATGCACGGACAGTTATGGCGGTTTGCGCTATCCTGCCACCTTGCCGCAGTGTAAGTGCGGCGGATGGTTGGGAAGCGGTTAAGTATTTGACACATAACTGCTTATATTTAACTACTTCCCACCTGCAGGCCATCATATGATGTCCTTAAATTTGAGCGGCGATATCTGAATGGTGCCTTCAGCTACAGGCACCATTCAGATACTGTTTTATTTTTTATTTTTTTTTTCTCGAGCCGGTGATTCTCTGCAAGATAAAAGTAGTCTTAGCGGCAGATGCACCGCGAGATCACTTATCGTTGGTGGGAGAGGTGCGCCTCCCACCACTTTCCTGTCATCTCTGCCACTTACCGGATCGCTGGCAGAGCTGATCGGGTCCCCCCCACAGGAAGCCGAGTGAGCCGAAGATGCCACCCACTCGGCTCCATAACATTGTAGGGCGGAAGCGACGTAAATTCAACTGTAAGTATGAGATTTGAGGTCTTTTTGACCCCAGATCTCATATTTAAGAGGTCCTGGCATGCTTTTATTACAAGAAATGTTTATGAGGAATAAGTGATCAAAAATTTTTTTTTTTTTTTTTTTTGGACAGTGTAAAATTAAAAAAAATAAAGTAAAATAAGAAAAAAAAAATTAAAGTGCCCCATCCCCGCAAGCTTGCGCACAGAAGCGAACGCAAATGTAAGTCCCTCCCGCATATGAAAACGGTGTTCAAACCACACGTGAGGTATCGCCACAATCGTTGGCGCAAGAGCAATAATTCTAGCACTAGATCTCCTCTGTAACTCAAAACTGGTAACTTGTAGAAATTTTTAAACGTCGCCAATGGAGATTTTTAGGTTGCAAAGTTTGTCGCCATTCCGCGAGCGGGCGCAATTTTAAAGCATGACATGTTGGTTATCAATTTGCTTGGCGTAACATCTTTCACAATATTCTCTAGGGTGTAAGAAAAAAAAAGAGATAATGTTTGGGGGTCCTAAGTAATTTTATAGCAAGAAACATTGGCTTTAACTTTTAAACACCAAACTCAAAAAAGAGGCTCGGTCGGGAAGTGGTTAAGCGTCTCTCCTCAAGACTCTCCTTTCTGTGCCATAGCTGAATTTGCTATGAATTACAGACCAGTATTGTTTTTTTTTTTTTTTTTTTTTTTTTTTTTTTTTTTATATATCTGCGGACTACTGTATCCGGTGTACAGTACGTGGCAAATGTAAGGTGGCTTAAAGCCAATCAATATACACAGCACTTTCAGCTGGGGTTTACTGCTTTCTGCTGGCATTTTAGGAATTATTGAGTCAGTGTAAAACTTATATTGTTTTAGTTCATATCACTTGTTTTCATTTTTAATGAGCTAAGTATGTTCTACTAAAAATGATTTCCCCTTTTTTATTTGGAGAAAAAAATCTTTTTTACACTATGTGCAAAGATTATACACATACATAGCATGACATTGTAGAGAATACTGACTTCAAACCTTATTGGTATTACTGCATCAATGGCAGCTCTCAAACATAGCACTCAGGCAGATTATCAGTTATTTGGTTCAGAAGCAGGGGCAAAAAAATAATAGGTTTTGGTTTTTTTTTCCAAGGGGAAATTTAAACGTGAGAAGTAGACTGGCCAGTTCTTATAATTCTCATTGGTTAATATAAAGGAATGGAAATTGACATAACATCCAAATTATTCCTCGTGTTCTAGAGTAGGGATCTCCAAACTATGGCCCTCCAGCTGCTGTGGAACTACACATCCCATGAGGCATTGTAAAACTGGAATTCAGACATGACTAGGCATGATGGGAATTGTAGTTCCTGAACAACTGAAGGGCCATAGTTTGGAGACCCCTGCTCTAGAGGCTGGGTGCTTTGTTTGGCACAGATCCCAGTTGATCTTGGTGTAATATGAAGATTTAGGACACGGGTAGCCCAAACGTCTTAGATTTCATTGCAGATCTGTCTGTGACCTCTAATGCCAAGAATGTTGAAGCACTGCCTGTCACATCATATACTATTCCCTGGGGGGTTTAACTCTTATTGCCTAGGTCAGTGTTTCTCAACTCCAGTCCTCAAGGCTCACCAACAGGTCATGTTTTCATGATTTCCCTCAGATGAAACGGCTGTGGTAATTACAAAGGCAGTGAATCAGATCAAATCCTCTGTGCCTTGAGAACTGGAGTTGAGAAACACTGGCCTAGGTACTTTAGCAAAGAACAAAAAAGTGCAGTGCTCTATAGCAACTCATTATTTCCATTTTCAGCATTTTGATTTCTTAAATCTCAGAAAGCAGATTTTTGTTTGCTAGGATCACTGCACTTTTGCACATTGTTCTTTGCCATTTATATAAAAGCCTATAACAATGAGTCTTGCTAATAAGCCATACAGCAAGAAGAGGAGAGAGTAATAACTAGTCTAACCCTTAGACCTATCTCCTGGGTGAAAGGTGGGGGAGAAAGATATTTTAATGTGGTATATCGACATTAGGCTGACCATACAATGGTGTTTGTTTTGTTGTTATGTTTTTTTTTTTTTTTCCCATTCAGCCTTGAGCTGAATGAAAAGAATCTAACAGATTCCTCCATCCATGTTATAACTGTGTAGATGGATGATTCCCCTGGAGCTTAAAGCTGATACCAGCAGCTGTCAGAATACCCGAAGCTGACTGCATCTGATTAGAAAACGATTCTGTATGAATCCTCTGATTCAGCTGAAGGACATTTGGTTAGAGCATGGTGACGGGGCCACCCATGCAGTGAATTTCAGATGTGCCCTCCGAACCCAGCTGAAATTCACGTAGAAGGAAACTGCATGCATAGACTGTAATTTACTAAATGGTGTATGTCCAATCTTAGCTTGCCCAGTCTATGAACTCTATCCGCTATATAGCAGATGTCTTTTCTGATTTAAATGCTGTTTTTCCTAGTTTGCAAAAAAATTAACTGGGTCAATCTCCATTTTTTTCTTTTTCTATGTGTAAATAATCTGTATGGGCACTTCAGCCTGCCGATGGGTTTTTGTTATACACTAATCAGAAGAAATAAACCGTGGTCATCCCCTTCCCAAGATGTGTCTGGCTGCCTGTGAAACACAGAAGTAATATTACTTTATATGCAAGGCTAGCGAGTTCTCAGAGAAGCCCAATTTGTACAATGAACCCCCGGTGGGCATATTCAAAGGATGAATGCTGAACACATAATTCCCATTGACAGCCATCCAGTGTCTTTTACCTTTTATGTGAAGTGTAGAAGAAAGTGCCTTTTTTTTTTTTTCATATGGGAAACATTCTGTTCAGCTTTTTGGCTCTTGCTGTAATACATCTTAATTAGTACTGGCTGACTAAGCATTCTGGGAGATGCAGTTAAGTAAATTTAACGCTGTAGGTTTGTCCCATCAATACTGTATGACCTGTATCAGGGCAAGCTATGCACAGCATGAACAATGAAATCTGGGCGCTCAGCACACACATTCAACTTTGTTTAATGGAAGCCGCTCATATGTATGCAGAGGAGCAGCACTGACCCCTCTGGGTAACATTACATAGTGACATGCATTTTAAATAAATGTGAATTTAAAAACGCAGATTCTTAATGGTTTATCATTTTCCTTCATACTAGTGCTTGGCTGTCTGGTTATGAGCATCCAATCGTTGACAGGATTAACACAAGGATACAGGAAATAACAGGACTAGATGTGACCACCGCTGAGGAGCTGCAGGTAAGTGATGGCACATGGTTTAACAGGAAATGTTCTTAAGAGGGAGTTATCAGAGGAAAGCTCAGTCACTGCATCCCATCACTTTAGAAATGGGACACAAGAAAACATGCTCCCACCAGGAGCTGGGATTTTTAAGATGCCAAAATCCCAGTTTCATAGACCACATTAAAATTCATAATCTTTTATTGTTTAAAAATATAGACTTAGCAAAAAGATACATTTATACATAAGAACACATTATAAAATTACTGGATCAAGTTTGTTGCAGAAGTTGACAAATGTAATCAACAGTAGTGAAAGTGGGGTGATAATCCCGACATGTTTTGCCAATAAGTTTGGCTTCTTCAGGGCATATTAATTATCACACTTAGATGTAAAGTATAATTGTCTGTCTTTGTAAGCAGAGATATGTATTCATTTCAACTGGTAACAAATATAAATATATAATTCAAAAGGAACATGTGCAAAGTAAATAGATTATACAATAGCACAATATATTGAAGGATTGATGGTAGGCATCTTACTGCTGTTCACCATTGATAGGTGTACTTTTACAAAAGAAGGAAGGTCCAAAAAAAAATCCATGTTTAAATATTCAGTGAACATAAAAAAGAGGAAATGTTCTTGTCTGGATGCACTATTCTCCTATCACCTACCATCTAATTTCATCATCTTCATGAGAATGCGGCTTTATGTTAAAAGTATAGGCACTTTTGTTTTCCCCTCTGAGTGGGGTAAAGTTAAACCCTTTTGTCAAGTTTTTATTGCTGTCTGTGTCCCCCCCCATTGTAGAGATTCCCCAATGTCTGACCATTGTCACTTAGAAAGTGAGAGTAAGTTTAAGAGTTGTCCACAAATAAGAGGTGAAGTACCATTTATTGGTCCAAATCCCCAAACTCCTCTCCTGTTTTTGCTGCTGTAACCAGGCTTTCTGTTAGAGGGTGGTTACAGGCGATCTCATTGTTCCACTGTATGTAGGAGCAAAGCCACCCTCTTTTTCTTGTTCATGAGATAGATGTGAAGGCATTTCATAGCGGTGGCACAGAAATGATTACAGGACTTTAGTAGAAAAGCATTCTGTATTGTTACATAAGAAATTGTACTGCATTTGTAGCAAGTAACACCCATTTCTGGTATTGATACATTTTTACTTAAAGTGGATGTAAACCCAAACAACATTTTTTTTTTTTTTTTATTAGTCCTTCTACCTTGTACAGGAGAGGATTTGAGAGTAATTTATCTTTTTCACTACGAAAAAAAAACTACTGAGAGAGAAATAGGAGTTGTTTCCTCCCATGCTGTGTGACTGACAAGTCATATTCTTATCTCGTGCACAAGCATACACAGCCGCACATCCCCCCCCTCCCCTTTCTTCTCCAGCTCTCCCAGGATTGGCTGCTCCACACCTCAGCATGATTGGGAATGCTGAAGTCATGTGGTGGCTTTCCTTTGTTTTGAATGGATGATAATGATCAATGGGCATTCTCCACGAGATCAGCACAAGTCAGTGTAAGAAAGGAAATACATTTTGCAGCTCCTAACATGCAAGAAGACACAGACAACTGATCCAGGGAAGGTTCATCTATTTAGAGCTGGGCAGATGCAAAGCTGCAGGGATTTGATTATTATTGTGTGGGGTAACCTGCTCACAGTTGCAGCATTCATTTTGATCACAAGGATGTTATGTGGGGGGTGGATGTCTCACTTTTCATAGATTAGACACAGTAAGGGCCGGTTCACACCTAGGCGATTTTGCGATCCGACTTGATGCCTCAAATTGCTTGACATCAGAAATCCCATTGAAATGAATGGGAGCCGTTTTAATATGTGCTACTCAAGTCTCTCCGACTTCAGGGCGTCTTCTGAAAAGGTTCCTGTACTATTTCAAGGTGATTTATAGGCGATTTGAGCCCATAGAAGTTGCCTCCAAGTCGGATCACCGTCTATAAAGAAGCGACTTTATAGGAAAAAGAAAATATTTTTTTTAAGACAACCGCCCTCCATCTCTTCTCTGATTGGCCACCGACAAAGTCGCCTGGCATGGAGGTCGCGCTGAAGTCGCCTTGAAGTCATGTTCAAATTGCCTAGCAAAGTCGCCTCTGAAGTTGCATCGCCTAGGTGTGAACCAGCCCTAAGCCTGAATGGTCTCAAAGCTTACAGCCTACCAGGGTCACCTGACTGCGCACAGCAGGTCTATATGTTTTTGTACGGACATCACACTGAATAAAGAAATCCTCTCCAGCCTGCACCCCAATGTCTCTTCCCATCCCCACCTTTTACTCAAATCATAGCTGTCTAATCATGACCTAAACATCTCCATCCTGTCATATCCCATATCCATCCATCAGTCATATCCCATATCTATCCCATCACACTGTCATATCCCATATACATCCACCCACCCACTCATCCATCCATCCACATCTGTCATATCCATCCACCAGAAGCAGTGTCATATCCATCCATCTCTCCATACTAGGGGGGGAAGAAAAGAAGCGCCACCTAAGTGCAGAGATTCAATCACATTTATTGCACACAACTTTAAAACATTTACAAGATGTAAGTAGAACAGTAGCTCAGCAAAATGATGTGAAAGGGAAGAGGCTGTCCTAGATCGTTCCGCAATAATTTTAAAGTGTCTTCCCTTCCACATCCCTTTGCTGAGCTACTGTTCTACTTGCATCTTGCAAGTGTTTTAAAGTTGTGTGCAATAAATGTGATTTGAATCTCTGCACTTAGGTGGCGCTTCTTTTCTTCCCCCTATTTGTTTCCATGCAGAGCTGGCTTACTCTGAAGACAGTAGCCATCTACCCACTGCTATATAGACTTTTAAAGGTCTAGTAATAGACCTATATGGACTTAATATCACTCCTGCTTTAATCTAGGGATGTTTTTAGTGATACAGCACTGTATTGTGCGCCAGAGATATTGTTTTTTTTGTGCATCCCTCCGTACTGTCATATCCCATAACCATCCACCCATCCATCCATCGCTGTCGTATCCATCCACCAGAAGCAGTGTCCTATCCCTCCATACGGTCATAATATATATATATTCTCTCCATCCATCCACCAGAAGCACAGTGAAATGTCCATACTGACATATCCCATATCCATCCATCCGTCCATATCTGTCATATCCTTCCACCAGAAACTGTGTCATATCTATGATTTAAGGAGGGACTCTGCTGGGGCCACCTGATGTAAGGAGGGACTCTGCTGGGGCCACCTGACGTAAGGAGGGACTCTGCTGGGGCCACCTGATGTAAGGAGGGACTCTGCTGGGGCCACCTGGTGGCAGACAACGTGGCAAGGGACACGCTCGGGGCTCCCACTGATTCTGCATTATAGTGCGCTGAATGATAATTGCAATTTATATTACAATGTCATAATAGAAATAATGCGCTTCAATCATACTGACACCATCCCAACCATGGTGCCAGGATGATTGAAGCGCTAACATCGGGTGTTTTTAAGTAACCTTATTTTTTCCTTCCTTCTGGACAGTGGACGGTGTCAGTAGGGCAGTGGACTGTGTTAGAAGTTTATTTATTTTTTATTTTTTAATTTGCTCATCGATTTTTCACGATCCTTTTTGGGGGGTGGGAGGCTTGGGGCTCTGGTTTGTGTTGGTAGGGTGGGGGAGGTGTCAATAGTGTGGTTTTGTTTTTTATTTTTTTACAAATTATTTAAAAAAAAATGTTTAACTTTTTTTTTTATTTATTTATTTTTAAATTTTGTAATTTTTATTTGTTTATTTTTTATCAGCCCTGTTGGGGGGGGGGGGCGGACTTTGGTGAGATATCAGGGGTCTAAACAACTTCCCCAGTCCCTTTCTTTGCTGCCTCAGCATTTAAAATGGGGTGCTGGAGGAGGAGAAGGGCACCAGGGACAGTCGGGGATGATCGGTGCAGCGGGGGTACAGTTGCTCACAACAATCTTCCTGTATAGCTTTTAATAAGCCACTTCTCCTTCTCTCCCTCCCGCGGCTGTCTGCTGAAAAGCCCTGCAGGGAGATTGGTGCTCATAGCTGTCCCCCGCTGCACCGATCATCCCCGACTGTCAAGAGACGAGCATCTATGTGTGCAGGAGACACAGGGGAAGCCTCTGCTTCTTACCAGAATGCGCTCTGTGTCCCCTGCAGGGGCGGATCCAGAGCATAGTCTCGGGAGGGGCACTGCCAGAAAATAAGATGTTGCTTACAGACCTGTATTTAACGCATCATACAGTCCTAACCATGCTTAAAACAGTGACACTGTTTTAGGGCCAGTTCCCACCATAGAAAAGTAGTCCAAATGCACTCTGGATGCTTTTTTGCATCTGTGTTTTTGATGCTTTCCAGTGCGTTTTTTTATCATTCCAGTACATTTTTCCCCCTCTTTTTTTATTCACCTTAAATAAAGACATGTGTGTTTCGGTGCATTTTTAGTGTGTTTAGTTGCGTTCCCGTACAGTTCAGTGCAGAAAAAATGCAGCATGTTCTACTTTTTTCCTGGAACTGGAACTCACTGGAATGCACTGAAACTGCCTGCAT
>BLSH010387554.1:979888-1000653 GCA_018402905.1 Glandirana rugosa | reverse complement strand
TTTTACCTCACTTTTAACTTGGACACCAACGTCCTTTCTTTAAACGATCTAAGGGGGTAGTTGTGTCTGTCACAACTACGCCCTTAGGGAGGACGACCTGGTGACAGAAAATGCCCGTCCCTCCACCTCCAGCCGCCGTCTTCGGCGGGGGCGACCCTCTTCTGGCACTAAAAACGATCACCGACGATCTCTTAGGCCGTCCGACCAACATGGGTTCAATTAGTTTAGTTGGTTGAACTATGTAAGTCGAACGGGTAAATATTAGAGCTAATCTTGGCACATACCGGCCCGGATATTGGTGACCAAACGCTTTTCATATATTTGATCAGTTCAGTTCAAAATGGCACCCGTATTGCTACCTCCTTTTTCTTTCCTGTAAATCAAGGTTAATACATTTTGGTGTCGCATGTTCAGAAAAATCTTCTGACATTCACTTTTCGCAAACCAGTGGTTATAGGCCCGGCCATACACGGTTCTAATCGAGATTATAAATGGGCAAGCTGAATGTATCAAGTTGGTTGATTTGATTAACTTGGGTACAACCAGCCTGCCGGATTCTCTAGCAGCCACTAGCAAAAATCACGGTCTTCTCCCAGCGGGGGCGGCTTCTGCCGCCGACCTCCACCTCCCTGCCCGTAAAAGACAGTGGTCCAGCAGGAGGGATTCCCGCATCAACACTGTCTGTGTTGATGGGGGAATCTAGCAAATTTCTTTCCTGCAACCACAGGTTCAATTTTCACTCCATTTTTATGGCCGGCTTTAGTTATCTATTGCACGCGGAGATGTTTCTAAAACGTGTCCCTTGCCCCAAGCAGGATTTAAAATGTGTCTGCATCAAAACCTTTGCATAGGATGAGATCCCTTGTCAGATTTTTACTGCTGTCCACATCCCCGCTGTGAAGATTCCCCCTCTAATTATCCTGCTGATTATTGTCACCAAGACCAGGTGATGGAAAATCCAAACTGGCAACTCTCTTAGAGGGGAGTTTCTCTGTTTTTAGAGAGATTTGCATTTGTAGATGTGTCGTTGGCACAGACAAGGTAATTCTTCTCAGCAGGACAGATGGCAAACAAACCTGACATACACCTTAAAGCAATATGTGTGTGTATGTATATGTGTATACAGCACAGTAGTGTAGGGGATAGCACTTTCGCCTGGCAGCAAAGGGGTCGCTGGTTTGAATCCCAAACACAACACTACCTGCCTGGAGTTTGCATGTTCTCCCTGTGCCTGCGTGGGTTTCCTCCGGGTACTCCGGTTTCCTCCCACACTCCAAAGACATGCTGGTAGGTAAATTAGATCCTGTCTAAATTGTCCCTAGTATATGTATGAATGTGAGTTGGATTGTAAGCTCCTTGAGGGTAGGGACTGATGTGAATGTACAATATATATGTAAAGCGCTGCGTAAATTGACGGCGCTATAGAAGTACCTGAAATTATATATACATACATACATACATACATACATACATACATACATACGTATGCAACGCTTCTGAAATTAAAGAGAAGTTTGGGGTTAACAAAAATGAACTAGCATACATGCTTTACCTCCATGTTGCAGCAATTGTGTGACACTGCAGCTGTCCAATACCAGCTCTAAGACCAATCATTGACTGATCACATGACTGTTAATCAGCCAGCAGCTCTGTCTGCTTGCAACAGAGAACAATGACTGTCAGTCACTGCACCCCACTTTGCTACAGGAATGACAGGCTGGGGAGGGTGTGGATGGGCCTGAAAGGCAGAGACAGCTGTCAATCAGGCAGCTGAGTGGATCCCGACAATATTGTCAAAATCCTTCCCAAATTTTGTGCAGCTCTACCCCATCAAATTTATATTGGGCAACAGATCTCTCCGATCTAGCCAACTTTGGGTCACAAAAGTAAATGTACCCCTGTGACCCAAAAGTAAAGCATGGCCAAAATAAGTTTGAATTTTCTTCATTTATTAAAAAAATGTCTTTGCATGTATACTTAGCGGAGCTCCAGTCTGGACCAAAAAAAAAATTGCGTCAGCAGCTACAAATACTGTAGCTGCTGACTTTTAATTTAAGAAACTTACCTGTCCAGGGTTCCAGTGATGTCAGCACTGATGTGCAGGCGCCGGCATCTTAACGAAGGGAAACCGACAGTGAAGCCTTCAGGCTTCACAACCGATTTCCCACTGTGCATATGCAAGTCGCGTGGTGCTTTCTGAATGGTCCCGCTGTCTTCTGAGACCTGTGTGTGTCCCAGAAGGAGGAGGGGCTGAAAATACTCGGAGATCGCTTCAGCATTCTTACCCGGAAGTGGAAGCGGCTACCTGCCCCCCAAAAGTGCCAAATGTGACAGTGGAAGGGGGCGTGCAAACAAGCGGAGCTTCCCCTTTTTCTCCACTTTAATAATCTGTGTTATTTAAATATATTATATATATCTCATATTTATTAGCCATCTTGCCTCTGCTGGCTATGCATGGCGTGAGTTTCAGCGGAATCTGCAGGAATTCAAAACATTTGCTCTGTAGGTGTCCCTGTCCGCAACACCCAGCTAGACAAACTTGAATCTCAGCCGAACCGTTATTGACTGCAGCCAGTAGAGTATTCTGACAGCCTCAGAGCAGTAACCTAGCCGGCAGTTCTGTAGGAAACTAGCCGATCTCTCGAGATCCCAATGGTTTTGACCAATCTCGATTTGAATCTCTCATGTCCACTAGCCACCTCCCTTCCCTCTCCACATCCCATC
Source organism: Glandirana rugosa (assembly GCA_018402905.1). Classification (NCBI taxonomy): domain Eukaryota; kingdom Metazoa; phylum Chordata; class Amphibia; order Anura; family Ranidae; genus Glandirana; species Glandirana rugosa. The sequence continues at coordinate 997,929 of BLSH010387554.1, read as the reverse complement.
GAGAGGCTCTTGACAAACTCATCAACCTAGAAGAGATCACCGTAGCAATAAAGTCCTTAAAACCACACAAACACCCAGGCCCTGATGGCTTTTCAGCCACCTACTATAAACGTTTCGCTGACTTGCTGTCCACTCTCTTGATGGAAGCATTCAACTTTCTCCTTTAAAGGCCTACACTTCCGTTCGGAATTCTTAACTGCCTCTATATCCATGATCCCAAAACCGAATACTCACGATACATCTTGGTCCAACTACAGATCGATATCTATCCTTGACTTGGTTAGACAAAATCTTGGCAAGTATTTTGATGTCCATCTGAACCCCATCATAGGAACTCTGATTCACAGAGATCAAACAGGGTTTATACCCTCCAGACAGGCAGATGACAACATACGGTGAGCCGCTCTCTTTGCACATACAGCACGTTCACCCCACATACCAACCTGATTCCTCTCCCTCGAAATACGTAGGGCGTTCGATTCCCTATCCTGGCCTTACCTCGATTCTCTATTACACTGTTGGAAGTTCGGTACAAACTTTCTTCGATGGATCATTACTCTGTCACAATCCAAAAGCATTCGTCACATGTTCGGGATTCTGTTACTACACCTTCCAAACAGAAAGGGGCACTCACCAAGGTTGTCCCCTCTTTTCGCCCTAGCAATCGAACACTTAGCCCTCCTCATTAGCTGTAACCCAAACCTAGGCGGAATAGAAATGGGAGGACATCAACACAAGCTCTGCATGTTTGCAGACGATGTCCTCCTATATCTCCCCTCACCGCTTATATCTGCACCAAATCTTATGGACACCCTTGCCAGATTTGGCCGAGTATCAGGCCTCCAAGTCAATCCGCAAAAATGTGAAGCCCTAAATATCTCTTTATCCTCTGACCTACAGACCCAACTGCAGGACTCCCTCCCTTTTCACTTGGGCCACAAACTATATACCCTACCTGGGCATCAAACTCACAGCTAACCCAGCTGACCTTTACACATTAAACTACCCATCCATGTTGACCCAACTCACCAGTCTTATGAATAAATGGTCTTCACTTCCACTGACATGGATGGGTAGAATTACTATAATCAAAATGTTTATCCTTCCAAAGATACTCTAACTTTTCAGAGTTCTCCAACACCGGTCCCTTCGTACTTTCTACGCATCCTGCAACTCCCGCTTTATTTGGGGAGCACTTAAGCCCCAACTGTCTCCAAAAACCCTATACCGCATCCGTGGTGGGTTGAGTGTGCCCAATTTCACAAAATACTAGTATGAAGCCCAGCTCGCACAACTAACCAAACACCATGCCACAAAGGAAACCCCAATAAGGGTGGCACTGGAATCGGTAGGCTGTGACCTGCTTTCCACAACGAACCTACAATGGCTCTCGCCTTCCAACACTGTTCTATCTGCAACCCTATCACCAAACCTAGCCTTTCCCTTTGGGATAGACTCCAGACGCATTTTGGACTACGGTCTTTCCACAATCCACCCCTCTCCTTCCTACGCAACCCGTCTTTCTACCCAGCCAGGTCCCGCCCGACCTCCTTTTCAAAATCTTCCTCTGTTGGGCTGATCCACACCCACCACCTTTTCAAATCCGCAACCATTACTCCTTTTTCCACTCTGTGAAACTCACAACCTCCCATCTACAGAAACCTTCAGATATCTACAACTTAAGCATTTCTTCTCCCATAACGCACCCGTTGACCGCTTCTCCATCTTCAAGCAAGCTTGTAAATCCGACCCCCATAAACGTGGATTCACCTCTTACTTGTACACCCAACTACTCTCACATGTAACATTCCCCCCCCACCTACACGAACAAGTGAGAGACGGACCTTTAACCTACAACCAGATACAATTGACTGGTCCCAAATCTGGTTAGCAACAAAGTCAGCATCACCTAATATTGTGGCGCTTGAAAATAATTACAAGGTACTTACCAGATGGTATTTGGTCCCCGCCAGGATCTCCAAATTTCTCCCCCAATACCCCTCAAATTTTTTCCCTGGATGTGCTGCCACCGGTACATACTTGCACATATGGTGGGACTGTCCAAAAGCTTGTACCGTCTGGACCGAAATTTTCCAGATCCTCTCTACCATGTTTAATACACCCTTATCCCCCGACCCCACAGTTGCGCTCCTGAATGGCAAACTACAAGTTCTGACACATCGCCAATTCAAACTCCTGATTTTTATTACTACAGCAGCCAAACAATCCATTGCATAAGCTTGGAAAATGGCCCACTTATCTGTACTTATAGTGAAACAAAGCGTAAAACAAGCCATGATCCATGCCAAAATCGAGGTAACTTTCCTTGACAAAGAATCCAAATCGAGAAACTCTGGCGCCCTTGCATCAACCATGGCCTTGCCTCTGGACTCTCTTTATCGCTCCTAAAAAAAAAAAAAAAAAATTTGGGCACTATATATCCACCACACCACTTATCCCTACCTCTAGCTGATGCCCATGCTCTCTGGAGAAGTCTCATTCCCCCCACCCATCCTCCTCTTTCCTGTCACGACCTCATATGCATTCCTGTCGCATCGTATGCCAGGCCACTTAGCAGGACTTGGCCCTGCGGTAAGACCTGACTATCTCACACTTCGAACCCCTATCTGGCACATAATCTACCGAAATGAAGGATACAACATCTGTCATACCTAGGTTCAATGATTTTCCGCTCGGTTTCTATAATTTTTTTTGACTGTTTGTGCTCCTCTCTCAAAGCCTATGACTCTTACTGAACTATGGTAAGGTCCCATAGTTGGAAACTAGTTAAATCCTTAGTATGCATAACACTCTGTACGCAATATTTGTAACCATCGTCTATTCTTTACACATGTTCCTATTTGTACAGTACTTCTTGCAATCTTTTGAAAACCAATAAAATACTTGAACACAAAATATAGATTCTAGGTATAGATAGATATTTTATACATGGTTACATTTGCCCAGTTTGGACCAATGTACACTAATTTATTGTATGTACAGTGGATATAAAAAGTCAGGTTTAATGTGACCTATTAACTGTGACCTATTAACTGTACAACTCAATTGAAAAACAGACTGAAATCTTTTGAAGGGGGGGGGGGAGTGGGAGTAAAAGTAAAAAACTAAAATAATGTGGTTGCATAAGTGTATGCACCCTCTTATAACTGGTGGGGATGTAGCTGTGTTCAGAATTAAGCAATCACCTTCAAACTCATGTTAAATAGCAGTCGGTACACACCTGTCATTTAAAGTGCCTCTGATTAACCCCAAATAAAGTTCAGCTGTTCTGGTAGGTCTTTCCTGGCATTTTCTTAGTCGCATCCTACAGCAAAAGCCGTGGTCCGCAGAGAGCTTCCAAAGCATCAGAAGGATCTCATTGTTAAAAGGTATCAGTCAGGAGAAGGGTACAAAAGCATTTCCAAGGCATTAGATATACCATGGAACACAGTGAAGACAGTCATCATCAAGTGGAGAAGATATGGCACAACAGTGACATTACCAAGAACTGGATGTCCCTCCAAAATTGATGAAAAGACTAGAAGAAAATTGGTCAGGGAGGCTGCCAAGAGGCCTTCAGCAACATTAAAGGAGCTGCGGGAATATTTGTCAAGTACTGGCTGTGTGGTACATGTGACAACAATCTCCCGTATTATTCATATGTCTGGGCTATGGGATAGAGAGAGAAGACTGAAGCATTTTCTTACTAAGAAAAACATCCAAACCTGGCTAAATTTTGCAAAAACACATCTGAAGTCTCCCAAAAGCATGAGGGAGAATGTGTTTTGGTCTGATGAAACCAAGGTTGAACCTTTTTGGCCATAATTCCAAAAGATAGGTTTGGCGCAAAAACACCGCACATCACCAAAAGAACACCATGCCCACCGTGAAGCATGGTGGTGGCAGCATCATGCTTTGGGGCGTTTTTTCTTCAGCTGGCACAGGGACCTTAGTCAAGGTAGAGGGAATTATGAACAGTTCCAAATACCAGTCAATATTGGCACAAAACCTTCAGGTTTCTGCTATAAAGCTGAACATGAGGCGAAACTTCATCTTCCAGCATGACAACGACCCAAAGCATACATCCAAATAAAAGGAATGGCTTCACCAGAAGATTAAAGTTTTTTGGAATGGCCCAGCCAGAGCCCAGACCTGAATCCAATTGAAAGTCTGTGGGGGGATCTGATGAGGGCTGTGCACAGGAGATGCCCTCGCAATCTGACAGATTTGAAGTGGTTTTGCAAAGAAGAGTGGGCAAATATTGCCAAGTCCAGATGTGCCATGCTGATAGACTCCTAACCAAAAAGACTGAGTGCTGTAATAAAATCAAAAGGTGTGTCAAAAAAGTATTAGTTTAAGGGTGTGCACACTTTTGCAACTGTATTTTAGTCTTTTATGTATACTTCCCTCCACATAAAATGTCAGCTTGTTGTTCAACTGAGTTGTACAGTTTATAAGTCACATTAAAGGTGGAAAAAGTTCTCAAATGATTGATCTGTCTCATTTTTTTTACATCATGGAAACCTGACATTTCAACAGGGGTGTGTAGACTTTTTATATCTACTGTATATACCAAACCTGGCCAATGCCCCTGGAAGCTAGAAATCCCTGCTACTCCAGTAATCAACAATTGCTTCCAGGTCTTGCGCCAAGCGGCTGGCCTGCTGCATTCTGAACACAGGAGGTGAGCCACTCTGCATGGGCGGCATTCAGAGAATGCTTTGAGTTTTCTGAATGAATGCAAAATGTTCTCTGATTTAATCAGGGTGGAGAGGTGGGGTGGTGACATCACTCTTTCCACAACCATTCTGAAATGACATGGAGAGCCCACCCGTTAGTCTCCCAGTTGCTGGTTTCTGCAGGGAAATGCATGAACAGGCTGATAGCAATTGTCAATAGTCCACTGTTCCCTTCAGAAAACACATTTTATAACCGTACTATTGTTGATGAGAACACTACATAGAATCTTAACAAGGGATGGTTCATTGAGCTCATAACTGTATTGTGTTGCTTTTGAAAAATATGTGAAAATGAAAGTAAATTCTTGCAGATGAGTGACGTGGAGGCGGGTGGTGCTACAGTCTTCCCAGAAGTAGGAGCAGCAGTTTACCCTAAAAAGGTATAATACCCTGTTTTTTTATATAGCTTATATTTATGTAGAATTGTGCAGTTATGTATTACTTTGTTTAACATGTCTACCTAGAATTTATTGATTTAACTGAAATGAAAACTTTTTAAAATTAAATTTCCTACACCAAAAAGCATACCATAAATTGGTATGGCATGCAATCATCCATCTATATGACCAAACTAAAACATAAAGTACAGTTGTTAAAGTAAACCTTTCTTTCTCCTATCGTTCACTGACAGACGCAGCTCATCATGATGTGTGGGGTTTGTTGGTCTCACTAGGAGTTAACTAGGCAGGGAAAAGAAACAGCTGGCTCCTCCCATGGGGGCCGTCCTCTTTTCCTACATAAACCCCCTCATAGCATAGCTCTTCAGTTTAAATGCCTAGTTTGCAAGGAGTTGACCTGGCTTCCCTTCAGGGGAATTGCGGTCCTGTTTGTGACCATTTTTTTAATTTTAATTTTCTTTTACTTATTTGTCTTCTATCAAGCAATTGATCTGCTATCGTATTCTGTTCGGGGCAAGGTTCCCCCTTTTCCAGTCATGGCTCATTCTACCCAGGCTGTTAGCACTTCCTGGGCTTTCAGACACCAGGCCTCGGTATCACAGGTGTGCAAGGCGGCCACTTGGGCCTCGGTTCACACTTTCACTAAGTTTTATAAAGTTGATGTGTTCGCATCTTCGGATGCTGCTTTTGGCCGCAAAGTTTTGCAGGCGGCAGTGTAGGTGCGGCTGGCGCCTCCTTAGAGGTTCAGTTGGGTACTGTTGTTAGCGTTTACCCACCCCTCTTTTTGACACAGCTTGGGGACGTCCCCACACGTCATGATGAGCTGCGTCTGTCAGTGAACGATAGGAGAAAAAGGGATTTTATTAAAACTTACCGTAAAATCCTTTTCTCCGAGTTCACTGACAGACGCAGCTCCCACCCCTCGGTGCTCTGTTTTGGTACGGCTTGTTTACGAACTGAACAGCTAATGCTATGAGTGGGTTTATGTAGGAAGAGAGGACGGCCCCCATGGGAGGGGCCAGCTGTTCCTTTTCCCTGCCTCGTTAACTCCTAGTGGGACGAGCATAAACCCCACACGTCATGAGCTGCGTCTGTCAGTGAACTCGGAGAAAAGGATTTTACGGTAAGTATTAATAAAATCCATTTTTTTTGCCCATGTGAGGCAAAGTAAAAGGTGACTTAGTTTTCCCCCAAGTTTTCAACGCCAAGCAGCAATGTGAAATGTCTGGGACTTCTAGGTATGGATGAGCATTTGGCTTCCCGCCTTGTAAGTGGCCCAACCCTGTCACATGGGGCCAGGAAATGAATCTGCAGCCGTCTGTAAGCTCTGACTAGTCCTTTAGTCTCCATACCTACTGAAATGATGCATATTTTCAGTCTGGACTGACTTGGTCTTTTCAGTAGCAAGACATAATATAGTATTGTATATTTGCTCATAATCTGTTACTTTATGTAAGAAATGATGGGATACACTGTTGAAAAAGGGTTTGTGATTTGAGAAAAAATGTGCAGTTTACCTAGCAAAATAGTGATGTAAAAAGCAATGTGTAATATTTATTAAATATTAATTCATAGTTATTAAATATTTAATATTGTTTGCTAAAGGCAACACCGATATTACTTTGCCAGCTATTAAAATTAACCCAGCGACTTGGTGGTCCCTGGATTTTTTTTCTAAAGGTCCTCATTAGATAGAAAGAGAGAGAGAAAGCTATCATCCTCATTTTATGGTATTCTTTTTACTGTATTTATAGCCTTTAAGAGCTATAGTTGAAATCTCGTTCTAAAAATCTTTATCTATTCCTGTACATGTTTACATTTTTCCATAGGGAACTGCGGTGTTCTGGTACAATCTCTTTGAAAGTGGAGAAGGAGATTATAGTACAAGACATGCAGCCTGTCCTGTATTAGTTGGAAATAAATGGGGTGAGTATGAGCATCTTGTTGTCAATGTGTGTTGTCCTGCAGCCTGCTTAGCATATTCAGACTAGGATAGTTTATGCTGCTCTGTCTGCATTGAATCAATGGGCATAAAGTGGTTTTAGTTTTCACAAATGGGAAAAAACATTTACATTGCAGTCCTTTTTTGCCTGTGAGTTCCCTACCACAAACTGCAAGGCAAAAGTCAGATATGTGACAGGCTTAAAGTGTTTAACCCAAAAAAATAAAGATCCTCCTTTAAAGCATGTTCTATAGCACAGTGCTTGTGCTGTCATTTTGTCACCTGTAGTACCTGGCTGACCCTGCCAGTTTCTGCCCTCCCCCTTTATGCTGACTCCCATATATCAGGGCTGCAGAGCTCTGACACCGGAGTCATCTGTACGCGCCTCCGTCATCTGCAGCCTGCTCTGTGTCTCCTGTGTCCTTCTCCCCCCCCCCCTCTGCCTGTCTGCTTATGACAGTGCTGAACCCCTCCGCTCCTGCCGTTCTAATAACTATACGTTGTATGCACCCTCTGCGCAGTCTTATGCAGTGCCCCCCTCTGTGTGTGATTTATGAAAATAAATACTGTAAATACTTCATGTAAGAGCTGATATCCGCGATCACATAATCGGCCGGGTCTTTCCTCCTCTCCTCCTCCCCTCCTGAGTGACATCAGCGGGGGAATCTCTGCCCCTCCTGCTGCATCTGACACAGGAGGGAAGGAGAGACCCTGCCGGTCATGTGATTTACGGATATCGGAACAGCCCACTACTCCGTTTAAGTGCTGTGAGACTTTTTGAGTATAAATTATTTTGATTTATCACTTAATACATTTTACTTTGTATGTCTGAGTTTAAGACTTTTGCACAAATGTTGGGGAATTGGAGACCACCTGAAAGTCTGGCAGTTGCTACTTGTCGTCTTGGCAGTGCATAACAATATTAAGTTAGAAACAGAAGAACTGCACAGTTAAGAGGAGAGTAGACTATGAGGCACTGTTATCTGTCTCCCAGCTCCTGAGTGAGCATAACCATGTTGGTGTATAAATCAAGACAGTTGACAAGACATTACCTTTTAATATGGCACCAACACAAAGTAAAGGGTGTAAAAATCTTAAGTATGACTTTAAATTTAACTTCTTGCAAAGGTCCAATCATGACTGTTCCTCTTGAATGCCAATATGACCATTCAGCTGTTCTGATGGGGTGAAGGAGTGGTAGGGAAGTGCTAAGATGTTGCATACAAGTGGATAATGTGAGCAGAGGTATTACCTAGCCAGCAGACACACAGATATGTGTACACAGATTGTATGAGTATGCACAACTCTGCAATGCCAATGTTATCTGCTGGCAAACAATAGCATTTTGGTATGTGATTCCAGTTTTGGCTAATAGTCCAACCCCATCACCCAAATTATGTAAGCTAGAGGTGTCCACTAAAATATGACAGAACCCACTGATGCAAACCTCATTCAGCCCTGCCAAAAATCAGTAGGATTTGGCTAGCCCCATAAATACTATGTGGGTACTTTTTTTTTTTTTTTTTTTTTTTTTTTTTTTGAGACCTCTACTGTAAACCACTACTCTAACTAAAATGTAGCTAAAACATTTTTCTTTTTACAGTATCCAATAAATGGATCCATGAGCGGGGTCAAGAGTTCCGAAGACCGTGTCGCTTATCTGAGTTGGCATGACCACACCTGCATTATGTGAAAACCCATCTCAGCCACAAAGCTTTACAGACTGTGCTTTGCCCAGTTTGCTAGCAAAGAACTATAATGCCATAATCCCAGAATACTGGGGAGAATCACTTGTCGAGGACATGATCCAATATTTGTTTTAACTTACTAATACAGGTGAACAACTACACAGAGTTACAAGTGTGCATTGGTTGAAGCCAATGGATATGCCAAGTCAACAGAGATCTAAAGCAAAGGAGGTTTGTGATGTGTCGGCCTAACCTTTTCTTGCTTTGGAGACTTCAAAAGATTTCTTTGCCCACCTTTGGTGCAGGGTTCATGTTTTGCTTTTTGCCTTCTAAGATGTCAGGGATGACGCTTACTTTTTTTTTTTTTTTTTTTTTTTAACCTCACACGGTTTTTCTTGGTGACAGTTTTTTTTTTTTTTTTTTCCTTTTATTTATATAATCCTTTGTTTAATTGATCTGACCTTTGTTAAAAAAAACAAACCAAAAAAAAAACATTTGTTAGATTCCAAGAGCCACCGAGCCTATTCAGTATGTCTTTTAAAAGTGAAATGTTTGGGAGAGTTGTCCCTGGTTACCTGAAAAGTGAAATCAGTGATTACAGTACATTTTGCAGTGCATAGGAAAAGAAACTTAATGGGCTTTGGAATCTACTTAAAGTTTTTCTACCATAAAATCTTGCCCAGTAAAGACTATTCTTAAGGATGGGTAAGGTGGATGCTTAAAGCACTTATCGCTTAAAATGTGGTAATCTGGAATCGTGCTTCTCTGACAGTCAGAAACTGGCTTCAAGAGGGTACTAACTGGGGATCTTAATGTTGGACATATGCCAACATAGTGCTCTAGGACAGTGGGAGTCATGTCAATATCCCTTGTGTATACAATTACTTTGGGACCCTATGTGTCAGCTTAGCCTTTGGTTTGATGCTTGAATACTTTCTGCTTCTCAATATAGCATGTTAATATGGCAACCTGTGTGTCAATTTGCCCATTGGTTTAATGCACATTAATTCTTCAGTATTAGGCATTATTAAAGTGTTACTAAACCCACAACCACAAAATCTGTCTGTATATGCTGTATAGCATGCTTGTTATACTCACTGTGGCACTTAAGGGGTCAATCCTATGCATTGTGTAAAAAGGCTGTTTTATCCTGTATGCATAGATCCTTCACTCCTACACTGTATCTGGGGAAGGCCAGCTTAACACAGGCAGGGTAGTCCTCCTGCACATGCTCAGTTGTCTTTTATGCTGGAGAGAACATTTACATGTTTTCAGAGATAGCCAGGTCACATGATATTGACATCACACATGTGGGCGTGTATACAGGCTGTAGTGGAAATCTCCTCCCTGAACCCACCTCTCTGGAGAAACTGCAGTTTATCACTGACTGTGGTATACAGATCATTCAAAAAGTTATATGGGCGGGGCGGGGGGGGGGGGGGGCACAGACAAAAAAAATTTCATATTACTGGGTTTAGTAACACTTTAATGCTGCTATCTGGAGACCCAAAAAACTGTGTTTCTCAGGCCCACTTCATGTCCCATACAATGAGTTGCAGTAAGCTGAAGTTTTTTACCCTGGGTAGCATGATTTATAAAATGCCATTTATTTTATTTAGAATAAAAAGATGCACACTTGTAGAGTATTTCTGATCTTGCACTGTGCAGAGTATGACCCCGTGCCTATGGCCATAAGTTGATACTTTTTTGTTCAGCCTGCAGGATAAATAAAAGAAATGTAACAGATGCCTCGTCCACATTAACGGCATTAATAGACCAATCCACCCCCCTCCCCCGCTGGGCTGTTGTAGTCAGATGGCGCCTGTCAGAATATCCCAACAGCAACTGTATCTGCAGCTGGTGTATAGCTGACCGTTTTTCTCCCTGGCTCTATCAATTTTCAGGCAAAATATGGCGAGAGGGGGCCAACAGGGACACTTTAGCCGGTTCATCAGGAACTGCCTGAAACTCAAGACAGTGTATGGCCAGCATTTGGGAATCCCAGCCTTATGTGGTGTACAAAGATGAGCTCTACAGGCAATCTACCCAGTCTGCCCATGTGGTCTTCCACAGTTCCAGCAGCATTTTTCCTTTCATCTTTTAAACATACAGTATATGCCCCTTCAGTAAAGGGCATGAGGTCCGCACACCAGGGGAACAGGTTGGAACTTCAGTTGTAGAGCAGCATATGTGTTGTCATCTTTCATTCTGATATATAAATGTGAAAGATTTCAGCACCAGAGGGGCACTTTGAAAGGTCAACTCCCATCTCTAAATACCAGCATGATGGACACTGAGCCCTTTAAGATTTCATTTAGATGCCTTACCCTTACCTGGTCACCTGACACAAGGCGAAATTGGGGGGTGCGTGGGCGGAGGCCCCCATATCAGTTACATAATCCTAGTTTTAAAAAAAAATTAAAAACAAGTTTGGCAAAAATGCTGATATTCAAGGATTTCCACTGGCCGCAAATCGTCTCAATTCCCTGCTGGTCTGGAACTAGGAAGATTGATTCACTCCTGTGTGCAATATTTTAGAAAAATATTTAACTATTGCACATTTTGTTTTCCAAAAACACTGGCACGTGTTCAAAAGCCGGCCACACAGTCGGTGCATTAGGCTCCCCTGCCACACAGTCTTTGTGTTAAATGAAGTAGAATGGTGTGCCTTGTGTTTTATATTAATAGAGCTGCGGCAAGAAGAGCATACCTTGTGAGGGTGACCGCTGTTCTGGTGGAATGTTGGCCCCCCCAAACACTACTTCTTGTTTTATGAATGTAACTTGGCAATATCCTGCACTATGTATTGAAAATGCATTCCACTGCCTATGTTAAAAACTTAATTACTTGTTTGTGATTGCCCTTATTGGCAGAAAAGCCTCTAATGTGCCCTTTTGATTCATTTTCTCATTGGTACTGGGGCCTGGCTTTCCCTGACCTGATGGTTTTATGAATCGTAGTCATCCCGCTATTCAGTATGAGACCACTTACTAGTTAAGTGGGATGGCAGTGGGCAAGGCTTAGTGATGAGATCAGAGAAATTTAGGCCCCAGTAGCAAAGTGAAACTAAGTCAGGAAGGGGCACAGAGGCTTTCCTGGCTAATGAGGCCTATTGCAGTGTCTGATCTTTAGACAGTTAGTTATAAAGAACCCCTGGGTTGCAAAGTCTTTTGGATTAGGGTAGTAGTGATGTGCTTTCTTTTTCCCACCTTACCCCCAATTTAGAAATCTCTGGCTGTGATGTTTGGGTCCTGGCATTCTTTTGCCTCCTGTGAGCTATTGTGGCCAACTGGCCAAAATTAATTGTCCGCCCCATAGATGTCGGTTTGGGTTTTTGAGGCAATCATTTGCTTGCAAAGCATACCAGGGCCTCACCTTTGCACCTAAATATCTCTGAATCCATGGCCCAGTGATATGTACAATGCATTCACCACTCCCATCATCACAGAATGTTTTAACAATACAAAATTATTGCCTGTATCCTGCTAAGCGTCCTCGAAATGGCTTTCGTTGCCAGTTTTTGTTCTCTACTGTATGACAGGTCAGTGCCTTAGCTTCCTATCTGTATGGCCATGGAATGGTTGTTAAGAGTCCTTCATAAAGAAAACCTATATTTTTGTACCCTTGATTCTTCCAAATATGTCCCTTCAAAAGGTGTCCTTTTTATCACATTTTGTGCTCCACAATCTACATAAATCCAGTTGGATAGGTACAGTTGTGTTCCTAAAATTCTGTGAAAACTTTTTTTTTTTTGTATTTCAAAATCTATTTTTGTGGCAACAAATGACCTATTTATAACCCTTTTTAGATGACCTTTTTGTATTGTGTCTTTGAGGGAATTGGGATGTGAAGTGTTCTGTATTTAGACAATGGTAAGAACCGTTTGATGGAATTGTCTTTCTGTTCAGATGGCAATCTTTGTATTGACATGCACTGCATCCTGCCCAATTACATTTCTATGAAAAATCAAAATGTGTCTTGTGTTTTTTCAAATGGCATGTTTCCAAATGAAGATGATATCCACTCAATTTTTACCATTTATAATTTATAAAGCATTGAATGTGACTTTCACAGGTGAAGAATAAAATCTCTGTAATTTAAAACACATGAACCTGAAAGATACAGCTGCAGATAATGTTGGCTAAATGCCAGATTCGCTGCTTTGTAAATATGCCCCATGTGTATAGCTGCACGCACATTTTGTTTTAAATGTCAGTACATTGATAGTGTATCACAAATGAAGTTTTTAAATCTTAGTGCCTTGAAAAAGTATTCATGCCCCTTTTAAATTATTCCATATTTTGTCATGTTACAACCAAAAATGTAAATGTATTTTGTTGGGATTTTATGTGATGGAGTTGAGGGATCTCCAAACTACAGCCCTCCAGTTGTTGTGGAATTACAACATCCCATGAGGCATTGTAAAACTGACATTCAGACATGACTAGGAATAATGGGAATTGTAGTTCCTGAACTGGAGGGCCATAGTTTGGAGACCCCTGTGATAGACCAACACAAAGTGGCACATAATTGTGAAGTGGAAGGAAAATGATAAATTGGTTTTCAAAACGTTTTACGAATATGTGGAAAGTGTGGCGTGCATTTGTATTCAACCCCCCCGAGTCAATACTTTTAGAACCACCTTTCCCTGCAATTACAGCTGCAAGTCTTTTTGGGGATGTCTCTACCAGCTTTGCACATCTAGAATGACCTTTTTGCCCATTCTTCTTTGCAAAATAGCTCAAGCTCTGTAAGAGGTTGGATGGACAGCATCTGAACAGCAATTTTCCAGTCTTGCCACAGATTCTCAATTGGATTTAGGTCTGGACTTTGACAGGGCCATTCTAACACATGAATATGCTTTGATCTAAAACATTCCATTGTAGCTCTGGCTGTATGTTTAGGGTCGTTGCCCTGCTAGAAGGTGAACCTCCACCCCAGTCTCAAGTCTTTTGCAGAATCTAACAGGTTTTCTTCTAAGATTGCCCTGTATTTGGCTCCATCCATCTCCACACCAACTTCCCTGTCCCTGCTGAAGAAAATCATCCCCACAACATGAAGCTGCCACCACCATGTTTCACGGCAGGGATGGTGTCTTCAGGGTGATGGGCAGTGTTAGTTTTCCGCCACACATTGCGTTTTGGTCTTAGGCCAAAAAGTTAAATTTTGGTCTCATCTGACCAGACCACCTTCTTCCACATGTTCCCTGTGCCCCCCCACATGACTTCTCACAAACTGAAAACTGGACTTCTTAAGGCTTTCTTTTAACAGTGGCTTTCTTCTTGCCACTCTTCCATAAAGGCCAGATTTGTGGAGTGCACGACTAATCATTGTCCCATGGACAGATTCTCCCACCTGAGCTGTGGATCTCTGCAGCTCCACCAGAGTTAGCATGGGCCTCTTGGCTGCCTCTGTGATTAATACTCTGCTTGTCCAACCTGTCAGTTTAGGTGGACGGCCATGTCTTGGTAGGTTTGCAGTTGTGTCATACGCTTTCCATTTTCAGATGACGGATTGAGTAGTGCTTCTTGGGATATTTTTTTTTATAACCTAACCCTGCTTTAAACTTCTCCACATCTTTGTCCTTGACCTGTCTGGTGTGTTCCTTGGCCTTCATGATGCTGTTTGTTCACAAAGGTTCTCTAACAAACCTCTGAGGGCTTCACAAAGCAGCTGTATTTATACTGAGATCAAATTGCATGCATGTGGATTCTAATTAGGTGACTTCTGAAGGCAATTGGTTCTACTACATTTTAGTTAGGGGTATCAGAGTAAAGGGGGCTGAATACAAAGGCACGCAACACTATTCAGATATTTATTTGTAAAAAATCTTAAACCATTTATCATTTTCCTTCCACTTCACAATTATGTGCTACTTTGTGTTGGTCTATCACATTAAATCCCAATAAAATACATTTACGTTTTTAGTTGTAAAATGGCAAAATGTGGAAAATTTTAAGGGGTATGAATACTTTTTCATGGGACTAAGGCCCTGATTCACCCAGATGCAGTCACCTGCTACTGGTTGAACGTGCTTTCCATTATATACAGCTTGACAAAGCATGCCCAGTAACCTTTATTCCAACAAATAGTGCAATAAATGACAAGAATAGTCCTGATTAGTAGCAGATAGAATGAAGATGTGGTAATCTCTGAGATGCTGTAGTAATCAATACATTTCACTATCTCTTTCTATAGACCTTTGTCCTCTGAGTCAGCTCTCAGAATAAAATATCATAGCATTCTTTATATATTTCTTCAGAATCACAGCAACATGTTGTTGACTGCTCCATGTTTTATCTATCTAATTAAGAGTGGCATTTTAGGGATATCTGAATATGAAATAATAGCTCCGTATTAAAAATGTAAAACCATATATTGCGATCCAACCATATGTTGCGATCCTCATCCTATCTACAGTATACTGTCCATCAGTATCGTATGATATGGATGTTAATGCCTGCTGTCTAGCATTTATAATTTCAACATGTCTCCATAACCTCTACCTGCCCAAGCTAACCTGGTAAGAACTTTCTACCATGTTGAATTCCTCTTGGATCTGTGTCTTTGCATAGTTGACAGTAATATACTACTTTAAAAAATTACAAAGGATTTTTTTTTTTTTCCTGTTAACTACTCCACCTGAACAAAGAACCACTTGCTGACTTTCCTGACTCGCTGCTTCAGGCTTCCATTTCAGCTGCTACATGCTTCCATTTCTGCTGCTACATGCTTCCATTTCTGGGTTCAGCTGCCAGCTTTACACTGGATGGAGGGTTAACTAACAGTGGACATACTGTGTAACAATAGAAACAACCATTCAAGTAGAACTATAGGCAAAACTTTTTATTTTTATTTTGGGTAGAGTAAAGGGAGGGTTATAACCCCTGTATGGTTTTATTCTTGCCATCTTTGTCCCATTGGGAAGATTTTCCTTCACTTCCTGTCCCATAACCAAACAGGAAGTGAGAGGTAATCTCTGAAAATGAAGGCAATCAATTAGGGACACCCAGGTCACCAGAACTAGAACTTCCCCCATGGGAAGATTTCCTCTTACTTTTTTGGGGACAAGCCAAAATTTGGGATTTTCTTTCATTTTCAATGACCATGGTAAACCGGACAAATGGAGAAAGTGGATTTTTCCTAACTGGGACACAGACCTCAATAAAAACGGACAGGTGTTCTAATCCATTGACTCTCTCTATCCAAAACTAATAAAAAATGTGGCCTTAGTTATACTTTAACTCTGCAAATCTTTTGTTGTTTTTATGGTAAAGTTTCTATCCATCCTATCCATTTTAGGTATATACCATGTTAAAGCGAAACTGCCCAGAATGCAAATCTAATTGGGTGTTTATAGAATTTGCACATACTGTATATACCTTTTTAGATTAGCATTTAGATAACTAGGTATATGATCAGTGTCTGTGGCTAGTGACAGATGTATCATATCACTAAACCACTGGACTTTGTAGATAAATATTTCTGGTTGTTAGGGCTAGTTGCTTAGCAGTCATGGTGGTTCAAAGGTTTCAATACATTTACAATGGGGAAAATAATTATTTGATCCCCTGCAGATTTTGTAAGTTTGCCCACTTACAAAGAAATGAAGGGTCTATCATTTTAATCATAGGTGTATTTTATTTATTTTTTTTTTGCTTTACATTTTTTATTGGTTTTACTTGGAGCATTCCAGGATAATATATGCAAAACATTTGATACAATAAACGTGTTAGAATTAACATTGGTCATCGAACAAACGTCTGAAAATTATAAAT
Source organism: Glandirana rugosa (assembly GCA_018402905.1). Lineage (NCBI taxonomy): Eukaryota > Metazoa > Chordata > Amphibia > Anura > Ranidae > Glandirana > Glandirana rugosa. The sequence goes on along the minus strand of BLSH010387554.1, from coordinate 981,384 downwards.
TGAAGGATCAACAACCAGACAGAACAAGGATTTCCTATATATTTTTTTTTTCTGGATAGTGTCCTTTTTATCTGTCTACCCCAAGGGGAACTAACTGTAGGCGGAATCAAGTCCACTCTTAATGATTATAACAGGTACATCATAAAGAGATTGTATAGTATTCAACCGGTGAGAATTTAGATGTCACAATTTTTTAAATAGTTAGATGCTCTTGGATCATTTATCCATTCTTGCCAGTTTTTTTTGTATTTATCAATGGAGGCGTTTTTGCGAGATAATAAGAGCTCATATTGGGCTTGGATATTTAATCTGGCAATCACCTTCTGATAGGTTAGGAGATTCTGTGTATTTCCATAGACTTGTTATAGATAGCCTTGCTGCTACCAAAAAATGTGCTATAATTGTTCTAAAACATAGTGGATATCTGTCTAGATGAATCCCCAAAAAGGCAGCTTCTGGTGTTAGGTCTGTTTAATATACCAGTGAGTTCTGCAGATCTATAAAGTTCCAGAAGCTTGTCAAGTTTTTGCAGGCCCAGAGTGTGTGGTGTAAATTGCCTGTAATTTCATCTCCAACAGAAGGTTGATGTGGAGGGAAATATTTTTGCCAACCTATAAGGGGTTAAATACTACCTATTGAGGATTTTTTGGGAATTATCCCAATGTTCAGTGCACGAGGAGGTTTTACCAGTTGTAGCTATTGCTTTTTTCTATTGTTCCCATGTGACATTTTGTGAGATCTTTCTTTCTCCCATTTTATCATGTTGGGATTTTTGTTTGTGGAGATGTAGGAGAGGAAGTTATAAAATAGAGATTCCTTTTTTGTTTTTGATATGACTATCTGTCAAAGTGCCAACTTTCCGTGGGGATATATGTGATTTTAAGGTTTACTACTTTTAGTATATTTTTTTTCTTCCTCTTTTTATTTTCAACTATGATTTGGAAGTGTTCTGGTAGGTATTGATATGTTTGAAAACCCTGCTTTATCCACTCCTCTGATAATCTTATTTTACAGTAATCTATTATTATTGTCAGAATTGGTACTTTAGTATAAGGAATTTCACTGTTCGATTTGGAGAGAATGTTTCCATGCCATTAAGTTTGCTTTTATAGAGAGGAGATTAGGTATTTTTAATTAAATGTCTGGCCCTAGAGCATGTAAGTCCTGGCCTAGTGTGATTTCTTTTTTTTCTATATGCACCCATAGTTTATCGTTAGGGGCGGTGAACCAAAATTTAATTTGATCCAACAGAGACGTAGTAATAATGTTTAATATTTGGAAGTCCCATTCCCCCTAAGTTTTTTTTTTATTTTTTTAAACCCTACCGTTTTTTTGGTTCTCATAGAAAGCGATATAATTGGAGGTGATTTTTTTTTTTTTTTTTATTTTTTTTTTGAATCCCCCTTACCCTGAAGGTTTATAATTTGTAATAATGATGCAGAGACAACCTAGTTTAATTTAAAACCAAGTGGCGGGGATTGCTATTTGATACCCAC
>BLSH010387554.1:951370-962542 GCA_018402905.1 Glandirana rugosa | reverse complement strand
CTAGCCCGCCTGAGATACAGGTGGCCGCAATCAGTTTAGACTGATATATTTTCTTCTACATATATTTGTTAAAAAAAATCGCAATAGGCGTATATTGATTGGGTTGCGCAAAAATTATTGCGTCTACAAATTATGGGAAATTATGGCATTTTTATTATTATTATTATTATTATTATTATTATTTTTTTTTTTTTACTATTAATAGTGGTGATCTGTGATTTTTATCGGGACTGCGACATTGCCGCAGACAGATCGGACACTTTTGACACTTTTTTGGAACTAATGACATTTATACAGCGATCAGAGCTTTAAATAGCCCCTGATTACTGTATAAATGTCATTGGCAGGGAAGAGGGTTAAACTCTAGGAGCCGATCTGTGTTCCCTCACTGTGCTCTAACTGTGTGGGGGCTGGGCTGGCCGGGGCATAACAGATTTAACTGTTCCCGATCACTGGGAACAGTAGATCTGTGTCATGTCCCCTGACAGAATGGGGATCTGCCGTGTTTACATCAGCGGATACCCATTCTGCCTCTGTAACAGGCAATCATGGGTCGCCGGTGGACATAGAGTCCGCCCGATCTGTGGACAAGTTCACGGAGAGCGCAGCGGGAGCCCCCTCGCCTGCAAATCGCGCATGCGTTGCCGACGTACAATGCCACTGTATAAGTGCGGTGGCTGGTCGGCAAGCAGTCAAAAATAATGTGCAGTGTATTTTTTGATCTGTTGTGTAAAATGGAACCTCTGAGGACTGAAATATGGGAGCTGTCACAGCTAATTTGATTTAACAGATGTAAGCTCCAAGGGTACATCCTGAACCTTGCTCCCCTACCTAGTAAATTACTGATCTAGAACAAGCATGCAGCCAGTTAAGTCTAAAAATCTGGATTACCATCCTCCATGCTTATTCTCCCAGCTTCCATATTTCTATCTTCTTAGGTTCCCCTTAGGGAACAACTGGCTTTGGGTTGATTGTTTCTGGCATGCAAAGCCCACATTTGTATATTTAACCAGGCCTGTTAAAGCAGTTGTAAACCCAAAAGCAAACATTTTATTATATTGCAGCTTACCAATTCTTAAATGTGATGGTTGTATTTGTTTTCTTTTCGAAGATTTCTTTCTTCTTTCTATTTTCACATGGTGATTTGGCTGCCTGTTTTTCAAAAGAACAAGCTCTGTTGTAGATGTATCAGTTACAGGAATGAGACAAGTAATTTATGCTTACACTCATCAGCTTTATTTATTGATGTAAAACCTTTATCTCAAAAGGAAAAAAACTGCTTGTTGTAACTGCTTATAAAGTGTTGGAGTTTGGTTTCAATTTGTTAGTGTATTTAAATATGCTAGTACACCCAACACTCCCCTCCCACACTCACAATGCTGCTGTCCAAATATGCCCCCTGTGCTTTTTCATCTAGAGTGGGAGCACAGTAATACATGAGGTGTTAGTGGCTGGATCACCAGGTAAAAATAGAGGGAGAAAAAACAATGCAGCCACCACATATAATGGTTGGTACACTGCAATGTGTTACATTTTTGGTTTTGGGTTTAATACTGCTTTAAGTATAAGGAAAGTAATAATTAGGATCTGGTTTCACATTTGACTACATTTCACTGTCTATGGAATGCTACCTCTTTTTGGCAGCTGCCAGATTTCTCATACTACAGGGTTAAGCCTTTGTTGAACAGCAGCTTCACTCATCAAGTAATGATATCTGGAAACCCTCTTCAGTGAATATACACTGGGTATAGAAAAGAACCCCCCCCCCCCCCTTTAAAATCACATTTTGTTACTTTCCAGCCTGAAATGAAGACACCGGTTTTTGTTTTATCCAGCTGTATTTACTAGTGCAACTTAAAACATCCACATGAAAGATATAACACCAACATGTCGGAAGAAGAAAACAATCAGTGAGTTGGAAAAAGGACCCCCCTTGTATCAGTATTTTATTGAACCACATTTTGCTTTAATTACAGGCTTTAGTCTGTTGGGATATGTCGCTACTAACTTTGCACATCTAGACTTTGCAATATTTGCCCACTCTTCTTTGCAGAACTGCTTGATACCCCGACCTTCGGCTTGTTCTCTGTTTCTCCTGTCTGCTTGATACTCCGACCTTGGCATGCTCTTCCGTCTGTCCCTGTCTGCCTGTGGCACAGATCTTTGGCTAGGCCGCTTACTATCCTTGCTGTTCCTGCGCTGCTGCTTCCTCTTTTCCACCTGTAGCCAGCCGAGCATGAGCTAGGGGGCCCCGGGGGCCGCAACATGGATCCAGTTGCAGCCAAATCCATCCTCCTCACCAGAGGTTCTGGCGAATACCTACTGGCTCTTCGACTCCGCGCCCTGGGGAAACCGATGCACTAGCTCCCTGTGTTTGTGTCAGTGTTCCAAGGGCCCATCTTCCCGTACCAGTCGGAGCTCATTAGCAGCAGTCCGCTATAGGTCCACAACCTTAGCGGTGGGCTTTGCAATCTTAACATGTGCTTCGCACTTCTATGGTGCGATTAGCACCCCAGCGGTATGCATCTGTCACCTGACTCCAGGTGTCCTGACACTAACGGAGGCTGGTCAGCAGGTAGTAAGTGCAATGAAGGAAAAAAAGATTCCAGAAGTCCTTGGACTTTGATGCGAGTTCATAAAAAGTATTGTGAGAAAAAAAAACATTTGAAGTGCTCATTGGCTCAGGTTAATCTGTTCATAACAGACAGGTACCCTCCAGTGGGTACCCAGCAGGTTACCAGAAAAAAACAAGCACCAATGTAAGGAGCACCAGGCCAAATGTGAATATTTCCAAAGGATTTATTAGCTTGCGCAAATCAACATTGTTTAAAGGGGTTGTAAAGGTAGAAGGTATTTTATCGTAATGCATTCTGTGTAGCAGCCTCCCCAGCACCCCCTAATTACCTGAGCTCCATCTCTCTCCAGCGATGTATAAGCCATCCGGGACACTCCTCCTGTTTGGCTGAAACACTGCAGTGGTGCCATTGGCCCCCGCAGCTGTCAATCAAAGTCAGTCAGCCAATCAGGGGAGAAAGGGGGCTGGGCTCCATGTCTGAATGGATACACGGAGCTCTGACTCTGCTCGGGTGCCCCCATAGTAAGCTGCTGGCTGTGGGGACACTCAATAGGAGGGGGGCTGGGAGAGGGACCCAAGAAAAGGAGGATCCGGGCCGCTCTGTGCAAAACCAATTGCACAGAGGAGGTAAGTATGACATGTTTGTTATTTTAAAAGAAAGAAACAATTTACTTCCCTATAACCTAGGAAATGTGTGCGTGTGTGTGTGCCACTCGGGCTCGGTAAGGGGTATGTAGTCAATGCTTCCATAACCGCTGCTAGAGTGCAGACAGGGGTTGGAACCCGTCCTGCTTCCTGTAAGGCTTTAGAGAACAATGGGGTGGCCTCTAAAAGTCGCACATCTAGATGTCCTGGAATGGTGAGTAGAGTGGCTACCTCAGCCAGCTGGACTCCAACCAAGCCACGCCCCCAGCACATTTCACTCTGCCCCCCGGAGCTTAGTCACGTGGATCTCTCTTCTCTACTTTGAGTCAATACAGGTTTCTTATTTTAACTGAAGCATGATGAAGGGGAATGTTTTCTGGCTTCCAAAATCTGTTTCTTTTTTTTTTTGGCAAAAGCGGAAGGGTTCTGGACTTTAATTGAGGCATGGAAATAGTACAGCAAGAGACATTATAGTTTTTTTTTTTTTTTTTTTCTTTTTTGTGCAAACCAAAAACTCAGTTTGGACTTTTGTCATTTGGCCAGTGCTCTTTCCATTGGTGCATGTTATTAGCAGGTAGTAACTGGGCAGAGGTTAAGAAGGAATTTATGACAGACTGGGAGTATTTAAGCAAAGCCCAGAGGAGAGAGAGTATGGCTTTATCTACACGATACATTCTTTCGCAGAAAAAGGTAGGAAGGACTGCGCATACTAACCAAACCTTATATCTTGCAACAAGATGGTGGATGCAGACCATCAGATTTCTGGCAACCGGGTGATTTTAATTTGGGATAGTCTAGTGCAGTGTTTCTCACCCTTTAAAATTATGCACAATCTTAAGACACCCCGTTCTAAAATGTAAAAAAATAACTATACTCCTAGTTTTACATACATGCAGCAACATCAACCAATATAGGACACCCAACGTTAGAGGTGATTTATTCTTTTTTCTCATTTGTCCCCTTCCTGCGCTGGTAGCTGGGTCTGTTCTTTTGTGTGGGGGTTGGGGCATTGGTTGCCGCTGCCTGGCAACCCCTCCAGGCTTGGTGGGCTTTTTTCACCTGTTTTTTCTCTGGCAGCCATTTTCACTATTTTCACTTCACAGCTATTTTCTTGTAGCCTGGCAGCACCCCTGTGTATTTCTATGGGTCTGCTGTGCTTGAGGTTCGCGGGATGGGGCTACAGCAGCCATGTCTTTGGAGCCTGGCACGGTTTCCGCGTCTAGCAGCTGCACTGTGGTCACAGGGCTTTGGTGGGCAGGGATATGGCGGATATTTTCTTGTAGCCACGTGACAGCCTCTCTGCTCCCTCCGACCTCTTCTGTTCATCAGGATGGTTGTTCCCAGGCTTCCTGACAGCAGTGTGTGCTTCATGTGGCTCTTCAGTCTGCCTCTCTTCTGAAAAAGTAGACTGCGCTGCCTGTCATGGGCCCTCCTATTTCCAGGCTGAATAAGGCCATTTTGATACTGGTGGAGGAGCCTCCATCCATTAAGGACCCAGCAGACAGAAAAGCGCAGTCAAGCACACACAATGTTCTCTATTGTCGGCTCAGTTCTTTGGCCACTGCCCTGGCCTTTCGACATGCCCTAGGAGGGAAGCAAGTTCCCCCAGCCTGTGTGGAATAGACTGACCATCTGGTCCAGGGCCTTAAATTTGTGTGTGATGTGTCTTGGATGTGGCCCCTTGGTCTCCAAGCTCTCTGTTTCTGCAGTAGTTCTTCGACATGTGGCTGTAGCTCAAATGCTGGTCGACAGAACAGAACCCAAAACATGCTTTAACAGATTTGCCTTTCTAGAGTAATCGTCTCTTTGGGGCTACTCTGGATGACCTCATCAAAAATCTTACCTGGGAAAAGAGTACCTTTCTCCCAGAGGAACCGCGTCACAAGCGTGGCCCCTCTTTTCTGTGCACAAGATTTTTCACCCCCCTGAATCTGCAAACAAAGGTTACAAGGCCCTTGTGGGGGTACCAAATGCCCCTGGGCTTCCAAGCCTGTCAAGTCCTTCTTAGCATGAAGGTGTGTTCCTACCAGTGTCCAGGGTGGGGGGTCGTCTGCGCTGGTTTGCGGCTCTGTGGACCTCCCTGATTTCCGACAAGTGGGTCCACGAGTTGATCCTGTCTGGGTACAAAATAAAATTGCAATCCTATACTCCAGAGTTTTTTTCCCCCTTCAACCTGCAACTCTCTCCTGCTTGCCTGTGGGCGTTGTACGGGGCTGTGCAGGGCTTGCTCTGTCAAGGGGTGTTTGTTCCGGTTCCGGACAAAGAATGTTTTCGGGGGTTCTATGCCAACCTGTTTATGGTTCTGAAAAAGGAAGGCCAGTTTCGCCCAATCCTGGATCTCAAGGCTCTGAGCTGTTTCATGTGCATGCAGAAGTTCCATACGGAGTTCATTCAGTCCATGATGGCCTAACCTTCATCAAGGGGATGTCCTGGCATCGATAGACATCAAGGATGCCTACCTGCACATCCCCATCTGTGCTGGGAACCAGCGATTCCTCCGCTTCGCAATGAGAGAGGAGCATTAATAGTTTGCAGCTCCTCGGGTTATCACCAAGTTACTTGCTCCAGTTCTGGCCTTGCTGAGACAACGGGGGGTTGCTGTGATTGGGTATCTGGACGACCTGCTTCTGAGAGCAGAGTGGCGATCACAATGAGCCCCTTGCAGGAGTTCAGGTGGATCTTGAATTTCATCTGCTCTGATACTGACTAGGAAGCTGGACTATCTGGGCCTGGTTCTCGACAAGGTGTTGGCCAAGGTGCTTCTTTCACTGGACCAAGTCCGGAAGCTTCAGTCAGTGGTTGGGCTGCTGCTGTCCCACAGGCGGTCCTCCCTTCACTGTTGCATGCAGGTCCTGGGACTGATGGTATCTGCCTTTTGAGGTGGTTCTGTACACTCCATTCCAATATGAGGACCCGTCAGAAGGAAATCTTGTCCAAGTGGGACAAGTACCCTGACTCCTTTGACTCCCACATTCGCCTGGGTCAAAAGATCAGGACGTCGCTACTTTGGTGGCAAGGAGGGGAGATCTTTCCTTCAGTGATCATGATGGATGAAAGCCTGTCCAGCTAGGGAGGAGTATTGGGGGCGAGCTCGGCCTAGGGTCGCTGGAGGAGTCCCAGTCATCAATGTCCTGGAACTTCGGGCAATCGCAGCGGCGGCTGGTGCATAAGGGGCAATTGGGCGCAGCCTTCCCGCCTCTGACAAGTAAAAAAAAAAGTCAGCCCGCCCCCCTGCAGGTGGCGCCGGTACATTGACTTTTCTTTTTTTTTCCCTTGGCTCCTTGCTGACAGCAAGTAGTGACCCGATTGCTCAGCCATTAAAGTCTGTGTGTGCGCTGAACAATAGCTGCCCCTGAGCCATCGGAGCCAATGAGTCTGTCATTGGCTGCTGTGGACGGGGGGCGGGACTGTAGCAGACGTGCTGCCTGTGTGATTACTCACACAGGCGCAGCACTCCACGGGGTTTCAGTCCCAAACTGCTCAGCATGCTTGACCACAAGCCGAACTCTGCATAGACCTGACCTGCCTGCTATTAGATAGGGTAAGTGCCGCCGCTCTGTATGCCCTATCTGGTGCTCTGTATGCCCTATCTGATGCCTTGTGTGCCCTATCTGAAGCCCTGTGTGCCCTATCTGATGCCCTGTGTGCCCTATCTGATGCCCTCTGTGCCCTATCTGATGCCCTCTATGCCCTATCTGATGCTCTGTATGCCCTATCTGATGCTCTGTATGCCCTATCTGGGGCTTTGTATACTGCTATATGGTGACTCTGTATACTGCTATCTGGTGATGCTGTATACCCTATCTGGTCATGCTGGGCTGTATACTTCTGACAAAAGGGGTGGAAACCATAAGGGGTGGGGCTTATAAGAAGTGGGAGGGGTCAAAAGGAAGGACGGGATCTGGCGCCCCCCCATCCTAAAATTTCACCAGCTGCCACTGGTGCCACGGCAGTGGCCTATGTCAACCACCAAGGTGTGGCAGCATTGGTGGAGGCCTCCCACATCCTCAGGTGGGCAGAGCATCGCATGCTCACATGGACAAGTGTCAGGTGGATTTCCTCAATCATCAAATGTTGGCCCAAGGCAAGTGGTCCCTGCATCCTGCTGGCTCCAGATTGGCCCTGCGGTCCTGTTATGCCGACATGGTGTGGTTCGTCACCCCCTTGCGGCTGCCTCTCAGTGCAGATCTTCGGTCTCGAGGGCTGATCTTCCACCCTGCTTTACAGTTGCTGCCTTTAACAGCTTGGCTATTGAAAGCCACGTTCTAAAGGATGGGTGATTGTCAGTCTGTCCCCCTAACCATGCTGAAAGAACAAAAGTCTACTTCCAGGAAGATCTACCATTGCACTTGGAAGGCTTATATGTCCTAGTGTGAGGCTGCGGGTGTTCATCCGTATTCCTTGTCGATGGCTAGGCTATTGGCCTTTCTGCAATGGGGCATTGAGAAGAAGTTTGCGTTAAGTACCAGAAAGGGCCAAATTTCTGCTCTGGCCATTTTCTTTTATGTCCCCTAGTCACACACTCTTTGATCAGCACTTTTGTTCAAGTAGTTTGACATGTGGCACCTCCAGTGTGCTCCCCATTGCCTCCCCATCCCCATCGGGATCTAAATCTGTTTCTCCCGGTTCTTCAACATTCTCCTTTTGAGAATAGGGAGATTCTCTAGCTTACGCTGTCCCTGGAAGTGGCCTTTTTAGTGGCTAACACTTCTTGCAAAGTATCAGAGTTGGCGGCCTTGTCCTGCAGGTCTCCTTATTTGGTTGTTCACAAGGACAAGGTGGTTGTCCATCTGTGCCCTTTTCTCCAGAAGGCAGTCTGTTCTTGAGTGAGGACATTGTCCTACGTTCCGTATTTCCTCGTCCATCGTATCCTAAGGAATGCACTCTGCACGTCCTGGATGTGGTTCGGGCTATTCAGGTGTATCTGTCCGCTGCTGAGTCCTTTTGGAGTTTGGATACCATTTTTGTGATCACGGATGGGCTGAAGAAGGGTTTGGCGGCGGAGCACTGCCCATAGGTGGTGCCGAGTTTCTTTTTCTGCCAAGTCTCCTACTTCTGTAGGTGGCCATATAACCCTATGTTCAAGAATAGAAGATGCTGTGTCCGTCAATGAACTCAGAAAAGGGATTTTACGGTATCAACAAATCCCATTTTTTGGATATACGTGCATAGAAAAGTGATGGCAGAAAAAGACTGAGTAGTCCATCGAGTCTGCCCTTTTTGTTTTTGTTTTTTTTTTTGTGTTTTTGTTTTTATACCTTTTTTTTCCCATTAACCACGTTGTCTGACTATAGATTTATGTTTATCTCAAGCATGTTTGAAGCCATTTACTGTTGACTGTCTCACAACCTTTGTTGGCAGTTTATTCCAATCATCAACCACCCTTTATGTAAAATAAAACTATCTAAGATTAGTTTTTGAACTTCCCTCCAGTTAGCTTGAGGCCATGTCCCTGTGTTCTTGATTTTGGTTTAATATTGAAAAGACTGCCCTCCTGAACCTTATTAACCCCCCCCCCCCGATGTATTTAAAGGTTTCAATCATGTCTCCCCTTTCCCTTCTTTCCTCCAGACTGTACATATTAAGTTCCTGAAGTCGCTCTTGATATGTTTTATCCCCAAGAGCTTTCACCATTTTTGTTACCCGCCTCTGAACTCGTTCTATCTTCTCAATATCTTTTTGTAAGTGAGGCCTCAGAATACTGTGTCCAGTTCTGAAGTGAGGTCTCACTAAAAATCTATATAGAGGAATCAGAACCTCTTTCCTCCTGCTGGTGATCCCTCTACTGATACATCCCAGAATTCTATTTGCTTTTTTCACTGCCTGGTCACACTCTTTGCTCATTTTGCAATCATCTGAAATAAGCACCCCCAAATCTTTTTCTTCTGTAGTGCTGGCTAACACTGTACCCCAATGCTGTAATCTCTAAGGAGATTCTTATTCCCTAGGTGCATTATTTTACATTTAGAAATATTTAACTGCAGTCTCCACTGCTTTGACCAATCTTTCAGCAATGCCAAATCATGTTCCATGTTAGACACCTCCACGGATATCAACCCTATTAACCACTTCAGCCCCGGAAGGATTTCCCACTTTAGGACCGGAGCCCTTTTTGCGATTCGGCGCTGCGTCGCTTTAACTGACAATTGCGCAGTCGTGCGACGTTGTACCCAAACAAAATTTGCGTCCTTTTTTCCCCACAAACAGAGCTTTCTTTTGGTGGTATTTGATCATCCTTGCGTCGTTTCTGATTGCCGCTATAAACAAAAGAAGAGCGACAATTTTGAAAAAAAACCCAAATTTCTTACTTTTTGCTAACATACAAATCCAAAAAAAAAAATACAAAAAAAACATTTTTTTTCACCGTTTTTGGCCGATTTATATTCTTCCTCATATTTGCGATAAAAAAAATCTCAATCGGCGTTTATTGATTGGTTTGCGCAAAAGTGGCCGCGTTTACGGATGATGAGAATTAATTTTTGGGGTTTTTATTTTATTTTTTTTTATTAGTAATAGCGGCAATCTGCGATTTTTAGCGGTACTGCGATATTTCAGCGGACATGTCAGAACATTTTGACGCTTTTTTGGGACCATTGGCAGTTATACAGCGATCAGTGCTATAAAAATGCACTGATTACTGTGTAAATGCCATTGGCAGTGAAGGGGTTAACCTGCAGGGGGCGCTCTAAGGGTTAACAGTGTTCCCTGGGCGTGTTCTAACTGTGGGGGGACTGTCCTAGCAGGGGAAGGGAAGCGATCACAGCTTCCGTGTAGAGGAAGGCTGTGATCACAGCCCCTTCCCCCTCTCACAGAACGGAGGTCTGTGCTTACTTACACGGACCTCCGTTCTTTCACTCCGGGGGGGGCATCGCGGGTAGACGGCGGCAATCGAAGCCGCCGCTCCCTGGCCCTCCCCGAACACAGCGAGCGCGCGGGCGTGCCTCCGGCGGCGCACGCTCACAGTGCGCGATCTCGCAGCTGCCGTCAGATGACGGCGATTTGCGATATCGAACCACTCTGTCGCCATCAACCTGCGGTTGGTGGTCGGCAAGTGGTTAAACACCTTTGTATCATCAGCAACGAGACATACCTTGCCCAACAAACCTTTAGTTATATCGCTTACATATAGGTTAAATAGAACAGGACCCATTACAGAGCCTTGTGGTACCCTACTAGTGACTGGTGAACCCCATTTACAATCACACTTTGGGATCTATCCTTTAGCCAACTGCATATCCACTGAACCACCCAAGGGTTAAAGCGTTAACTCCCCCCCCCCCCCAAAAAATGCTGCTCCTGTCTCTTTAATGTGCAATTGGCAGCATGGTGCTTTTGTTTCTTAAATTATCCCTCTGTATCCCCTAAAATATTTGTTTGATAATGCCAGGTCATGACCCCCCCCGAGTACTGACTCCCCCTGTATATAGCTTATCTTGAGAGCCACATGGTCTATGCAGGCTATGTCACTCCTATTTCCCTCTTCCTCTCGTAGCTTCTCCTCTCTGCTCTCATAATTTACTCTAAAAGCTCCTATTTCCTCAGTATTAAAAGAATAAGTTCCCTGTGTTAGTGTTATATCAGGATTATTCTTATCTATACAGCACGGCTCTCTCTCTTCAGCTGACGTCAGCACCATTGCTCAGCCCCACCCTCAGGAACTCTGAGCTGAGAGAGAAAAGCTGCAAAACGACAACTGATCCTAGTAAGGTGTGTTATCTATACAGAGAAATATATATATATATATATATATATATATATATATATATATATATATATATCTTATAACAGACACAGGGCAACTTCTTGTTATAATACAGAGCGGATGGGAACCTTTTATACAAGTGGCTTAACAAACACTTTAAGTCCCAGCTTGTACAACTTTTGTATTAGATCATTATGTGGAACTGTATCAAATGCCTTGCTGATATCAAGATAAGACGGGACACAGACAA
>BLSH010387554.1:883116-903294 GCA_018402905.1 Glandirana rugosa | reverse complement strand
AGTTCTGCGGAGGACATACTTCTTTGATCAGTGTACGTAACGATTCCACACTGAAACCGGGTAAGAAGGTGTGTCAGAAATTTCACCAACAGTTGAACACTGTTGGTGAAATTTCGCCTCAAGGTGATCAAAAAACCAAATAATTTTCAGTCGTCGATATTTTTCACATCGACGACTGAAAATTATTTGTCATTGAATGGACAGAGGGCCAGGTCGCTGCCGACGCGGGCTTCGGAGCGAACAGAGGGGGAGGAGGGACACCGCGGCCGTAAAGTCCACACCCGCGGCCGGCACCGAAGTGCCGGCCCGGCCACTGGCAACGCGCAGCGCGACTCGCGCATGCGCAGTGCGTGCCCGGCCGTGAAGCCACGGCCGGCGCCCACACCTGAAATGCCGGCGCCACAGGGAGGAGGGGGAGACAAGCGAGGCTTCGGGCGCAGCCGTCGCTGGACCGGGAGACAGGTAAGTTACTGTTTATTAAAAGTCAGCAGCTACACTTTTTATAGCTGCTGACTTTTAATAAACCAAAAAACTAGTGGAACTCCGCTTTAAAGTGGTTGTCACAAGTTGACAACCACTTTAAAGACTGTGTGGAAGAATGGGCCAAAGTCACACCTTAGCAATGCATGTGACTAGTTTCTTCATACAGGAGGCGTCTTGAAGCTTTCATTACTAACAAAGGATTTTGTACTAAGCAATAAATACATTTCAGCTAGCGTGTTCAATACTTTTTCCCTGTGTCATTCTATTTTATTACACATAACTTAATTTCTGAACTTATTAGTTTATTAGTTTTGGTTTCTTTGTATGTGTGGATTGCATTGGTTGTTACTAATATGTGGTGAAAATTTCATGTCAATAGCACCTCTAGAAATATATTTACCTATAAAAATGGTGACATGTTCAATATTTATTTTACTTGCTGTATATATATATATATATATATATATATATATATATGTGTGTGTGTGTGTATATAAACACACAGGGTCGGCCCTACCATGGGACCCAGGCTGCAATTTTAAGAGGGGCAGCAATTCAGGGGCAGACTGGGCCAGTGGGAGCGTGCTGGGAGCTTCAGTATTTGGGCGGCGTCTGCTGCTGCCGAAGCTGCAGGCTTCTTATCATTGCCGATCCGCTCTCCACCTGTAGCACAGAGCCGGCAGTGATTTGGGGCACTTCCTTTGGGCTCTGCCGCTGGCTGCGATGGTGGTCTAAAATGTCACGGTAGTGGGCGGGGACAGAAGTCCTCCGGCGGCCGCTGCCCCTGCCCATTTCTGTCCTCAGGATCATTCCTGGTGTCAGTATGTGGGCAGCGGGTCACAGTTGACTCGGTGCAGCTGCCCTAGAAGAGGGGATCCGCACACTGCTCCGTCCAGCATTGCATGAGCCAGCTTGTTACATACACTGCTTCTCCCGCCCCTTTCTCCCTGCCCGTGTACTGCATCTGCAGGGCGGGAAAATCGAACAAGCAGCTGAAAGCCACACTAAAGCCGCTGACTGAGAGCCGCCCCCTCCACCATCCAAGTGAGTGAGCTGAGCACTGTCACTGACCAGACACTGACCCCTCTTTCTGCCCCCACTCCCCCTCTCTCTGCTCCTCCCCCTCTCTCTCCCTGTCCCCCTCCCTCTCCCTGTCCTCTGCCGCCCCCTCTTTCTCCCTGTCCCCCCTCTCTCTGCTCCTCCTCCCTCTCTGCTGCCACCTCCCCCTCTGCTGCCCCCCCTCTCTCTGCCCCCCTCCCTCTCTCCCTGTCCCCCTCTCTCTCTGCCCATCCTTGTCCCCCTTTCTCTGTCCCGTCCCCCTCTCTCTGCCCCCTCCCTCTCCCTTGCGTGTGTGCTGCATCTGCGGGGCGGGAAGATTGAACAAGCAGCTGAAAGCCACATTAAAGCTGCTGACTGAGCGCCCCCCCCACCATCCAAGTGAGTGAGCTGAGCACTGTCACTGACCAGACCCTGACCATTCTCTCTGCCCCCCTCCCTCTCCCCATCCCGCCTCTCTCTGCTCCCTGGTTCCCTCAATGAACTGTAGCTCCCCAGTGCTGGCAGGAGTCATGCAGCCCCAGACCATGACACTCCCACCACCATGCTTGACTGTAGGCAAGACGCACTTGTCTTTGTACTCCTCACCTGGCTGCTGCCACACACGCTTGACACATTCTGAACCAAATCATTTTATCTTGGTCTCATTAGACCACAGGACATGGTTCCAGTAATCCATGTCCTTAGTCTGCTTGTCGTCAGCAAACTGTTTGCAGGCTTTCTTGTGCATAATTTTTAGAAGAGGCTCTCTTCTGGGACGACAGCCATGCAGACCAATTTGATGCAGTGTGCGGCGTATGGTCTGAGCACTGACAGGCTGACCCCTCCCCCTTAAAACTCTGCAGCAATCCTGGCAGCACTCATAAGTTTATTTCCAAAAAGACAACCTCTGGATATGAGGCTGAGCACGTGCACTCAACTTCTTTGGTTGACCATGGCAAGGCCTGTTCTGAGTAGAACCTGTCCTGTTAAACTGCTGTATGGTCTAAGCCACCATGCTGCTGCTCAGTTTCAGGGTTTTGACAATCTTCTTATAGCCTAGGCCATCTTTATGTAGAGCAACAATTCTTTTTTTCAGATCCTCAGAGAGTTCTTTGCCATGAGGTGCCATGTTGAACTTCCAGTGACCAGTATGAGAGAGTGAGAGCGAGAATGCCAAATTCAACACACCTGCTCCCCATTCACACCTGAGACCTTGTAACACTAACGAGTCACATGACAACAGGGAGGGAAATGGCTAATGCAATTTAGACATTAATGGCTGCGTGTTGTTATTTTGAGGGGACAGCAAATTTACACTGTTATACAAGCTGTACACTCACTACTTTACATTGTAGCAAAGTGTCATTTCTTCAGTGTTGTCACATGAAAAGATAGAATAAAATATTAACAAAAATGTGAGTGGTGTACTCACTTTTGTGAGATACTGTGTGTGTGTGTGTATATGTATGTATATCTTTATACCACATAAATAATTACTCTTAGGTTATTTCAAGATTATTCAGAAACAACTACAGTTATAATTCTCATTAAATGCCTGGTATACTGTTGTACTTGGGTAAAGGTGTAATGTAAAGGCTCAACGCTTTCAGGTTCTAAATTAGACAGTAGAATGAGATTACCCTTGTTGAAAAATGTGTCATTGAAATACGTGTATCTTTATCATGAATTGAGTTTTCCGCTTTAAAGGATTGGTCCATCCAAAACTATTTTTTTTTTTTCATTTGTAAACTACTTATGTGCACAAAGGAGCGGCCATATTTGATCATTGCATATCCGGTCTCCGTGTCTTGCTTAGCAGTTACACAGTGACTGTACTTCACTGCTCTATGGGTCAGGGCTGACCTCACTGAAAACATTAAGGCCTCATACACACGGGCATTTGCAAAAAAATACGCCAGGTCCGACGTCAGGGACAAATTGCCGTTTTTCTCTGCGTTTTGCATTGACGTCAATGCACGTTTTTCCACGCTAGCTGTCAGCTGCGTTTTTCTGCCTCTATTCAAAATCAATGGTTCCCTATGGGAGCCAATTGATTTAAATAGAAGCCGCACCAGAAGTCGGATCACGATGAACCGACTTGCGGCGCGACTTGTGTGCTAGGGATCTTAAAGGGAAACCCCCGCAAAAAATCGGTGTGGGGTTCCCCCCCAAGAGCATACCAGGCTCTTCGATCTGGCATCGATTTTAAGAGGAACCCCCATGCCGAAAAAATGGCGTAGGGTCCCCCCCCAAAATCCATACCAGACCCTTATGCGAGCACGCAGCCTGGCAGGCCAGGAAAGGGGGTGGGGATGAGCGATCGCCTCCCCCCCTCCTGGACCGTACCAGGCTGCATGCCCTCAACATGGAGAGTATGGGTGCTTTGGGGCGGGGGGGGGCTCTGTGCCCCCCACCCCAAAGCACCTTGTTCCCATGTTGATGGGGACAAGAGCCTCTTCCCGACAACCCTGGCCGTTGGTTGTCGAGGTCTGCGGGCGGGGGCTTATCGGAATCTGGAAGCCCCCTTTAATAAGGGGGCCCCCAGACGCCGGCCCCCCACCCTATGTTAATGAGTATGGGGTACATCGTACCCTTACCCATTTCCCTGGAAAAAAAAGTGTACAAAAATACACACTACACAGCTTTTTAAAATATTTTATTAAATCAGCTCCAGCGTCTTCTCCCCTCTCTTCTCCCTCGTCTTCTTTCTTCGGCTCTTTTGCGGGGTCTTCTGTCTCCTGGGGGGTCTTCTTTCTTCGGCTCTTTTGCGGGGTCTTCTTCTTCTCCTTCTCTTCTGGAGGTGTTGACTCGTCGCTCTCTTCCACTCGAATGCCGGGTCCGTGCTGCGCGGTTGCCTTGTTTTGGCATGGAGCGGGGGCCACACGATGACGTAATCATGAGCCCCACCCTCATGACGCCACATCCTGGGGCGGGCCATCACAGCCCCACCCCAGGATGTGGCGTCATGAGGGTGGCGCTCATGATGACGTCATTGTGTGGCCCCGCCCCATGCCAATATAAGGAAACCGCGCAGCACAGACCCGGCATTCGAGTGGAAGAGAGCGACGAGTCAACATCTCCAGAAGAGAAGAGAAGAAGAAGACCCCGCAAAAGAGCCGAAGAAAGAAGACCCCCCAGGAGACAGAAGACCCCGCAAAAGAGCCAAAGAAAGAAGATGAGGGAGAAGAGAGGGGAGAAGACGCTGGAGCTGATTTAATAAAATATTTTAAAAAGCTGTGTAGTGTTTTTTTTGTACACTTTTTTTTCCAGGTAAATGGGTAGGGGTACGATGTACCCCACACTCATTAACACAGGGTGAGGGGCCGGTGTCTGGGGGCCCCCTTATTAAAGGGGGCTTCCAGATTCCGATAAGTCCCCACCCGCAGACCCCAACAACCAACGGCCAGGGTTGTCGGGAAGAGGCTCTTGTCCCCATCAACATGGGAACAAGGTGCTTTGGGGTGGGGGGGGTGCAGAGCCCCCCCCCCCCGCCCCAAAGCGCCCATACTTTCCATGTTGAGGGCATGCGGCCTGGTACGGTCCAGGAGGGGGGGAGGCGATCGCTCATCCCCACCCCCTTTCCTGGCCTGCCAGGCTGTGTGCTCGGATAAGGGTCTGGTATGGATCTTGGGGGGAACCCCACGCAAATTTTTTGCGGGGGTTTCCCTTTAAGATCCCTAGCACACAAGTCGCGCCGCAAGTCGGTTCATCGTGATCCGACTTCTGGTGCGGCTTCTATTCAAATCAATTGGCTCCCATAGGGAACCCTTGATTTTGAATAGAGGCAGAAAAATGCCGCTGACAGCTAGCGTGGAAAAATGTGCATTGACGTCAATGCAAAACGCAGAGAAAAACTGAAATTTTTTCCCTGAAGTCGGACCTGGCGGTTTGCTTATTTTTTTGCAAATGCCCGTGTGTATGAGGCCTAAAAAAAAATTAAAAAACAGCAAATAGATTTTTGAACATCTTTGCTCCTCTATACAATCTTATCAATTGTAAAATGCACAAGATAGTGGGCCCTTCTACATACCAAAGCTAGACATTTCCTTGCAGCTGAACAATCCACTATTCATGGAGGAAACAAAGTTGCTTTTACTGAGGTTACAAGAAACTTGTCTAGTTTTGGAGTTTTAAAAAATCTCACAATTGAGTACCAAACGTGATAGTTTTATTTTTTTTTTTAATGTGTTTATATTTACTTTTTTGGACAAGCACCTAGACATGTCTGAACATACCTACAACAGCATTCAGAAGTAAAGCCAAATTGGGTAGTGTCATATCTTACCCCTACTTTCGACCCCCTATATATATTCCTGTATCGTTCAACCTTGAAGTAGCCACTGTTACTGATTATTTTGTCTTGTCCTGTCCACATGGCAATTACAAGACAGTAGTGTAAAACCATTAAGTTAGTTGTAATACAGTAGTACAATACGGAAATGGCAGTGATAATATAGTAAAATACAATCTACAAAATAAAGTATCAAACTGACTGCTACTATATACTGTTGCTATGAAGAGGCCCTTAAAGATCCCCATTGGTTCTAACTGCAGAACCCTTTCTCCCACTCTATAATACTGACCAGTAGTGTTACAGAGTCCTACTGGCGTAGGGGCCTTCATACTGTTTGTTTGAGCACTCTATACCAGAGCCGAAAGGGCACTGAACCGCTTTCAAAAAAGGGGGTTAAGGCAATCCCATTGGGACAGAACTATCCAATGGAACCAGGATCAAAGAAAAGTCAGTGGCCAAGAGACTTTTCACTACAATGGGCAGTCTCTGAATTCATGGTGGTCCCATGTAAGCTAGTGAAAAGGTACATCCTCTTGACCCAGCAGTCCTCTCCTGACTGTCAGGGGTCAGCCGGCTGTGTCTTTCTGTGGGGACTACCTCATGAGTCTTTGTTGCCCCATTCCCCTCCAGGTCCAGTGGGGTGGATCTTGACACAGGCTTCTCAGCAACCAATAACATTCCTCCTCTGTCTCTTCCCTGTGTCCTGCTGCCCAGTCCAATCATAGCAGGGGAGAAAGACTACATCAATATGGGTAATTCAGCAACAGCCCGGGCAGAGCAAGCACCAATCTTTAAAGGGTGAGAGTCCCCACTTGGCTACATTCCTATTGGCTAACAGGAATGTGCAGGAGGTCTCAGGGAGTTCCCAGCATAACAAGGAAAAACAAATAGTCTTGTTTTCATTGCCTCAAGTGGATGGCGAGTGAGTTTGCTTTTTGTGCATTGTTCACACAAAGTCTTATTTTTGAGGGCTGTTTTTTAGCAGATTGGATTTTCTTTTTAGAGCTCATTGTCTGTAATTGGTTGTGCATGGGGTGCAGATATAAAATGGCATAATTTATGTACATACTTACTAATGTTATGACCGTTCCCCTTTTCTCCTACATATTCTGTTAGCTTGCTTTGAGCTAAAATATTTTACACTGGTCATTTTTTGGCCAGCCCTAAGCTGTGTTGTTAAAATTAGCGGCTGCTTATTTTAGACATGTATGTTCACAAGTGTCAACATATTCCAAATGTTGGCCTCATATTTAGGCATTCTAAATATCTAAAGGTGTCCTGCGGGCTAATATTGTGCTTAAACTTGCGTGGCCAGGTCATGTTATGGAGCATTGCAGCTCCTGTGTCAATGTGTCTCAGGGAAATAATGGTGAATGGTCAAATTTCTGAATTTTATCCATTTATATACTTAAGATTGTCAAGAAATTTGATTGTCTATAGACAGTTCAAGGATAGGTTTCAATTTCTCTTTTCCGACCTTAGAAATAATTGTTCCCCATTTGGTTGCATATTTATATGTAGAAATGGTTGAAAAATTAAAATGGTTTAGCAAAATAGTCTACTGTTTCTCGTTAATAGAAAAAAAAAAAGAAAGTTAGTTGTATGGTTTAATGGCTGGAACATCTGGTTTGGCATGGAGGCTTTCATAATATGTTGGGTTTCATTAGCAGGCTTCATGTGAAGAAACATGGAACATATTTCAAAAGCTTCCATTTCAAATCTGTTGGGTTAGTAAAGAAATTGGATCATTTTACTCCAATTATTTCTAACACATCTTTTTGTTGCCTGTGTCCCTATGTGTTCACAAGGACAAGAATTACAATAAATATCTGACAGTGATTAACTCTTCCCCTCAACCGAAACTAAAAAAAAAAAAAGATTATGAAAGGCTTATGCTTAATTTTAGATAGTTTCCCAGCAGCAATAAACAAAAATTATACATTTTCTAATTTTCTAATTTTATTTTAAGTTGTTGAGCATTCAATGTATTACAAAGCCACTAATCGCCTTCATCTTCTTTCACAGGCCATTTTCTACTTCCTGGCAGCATTTTTTTAATACTAATTGTTCTGTCTGTCACTCATTAGATTTTCTTCTTTCCAGTTGGATATGGGTATCCCAGCAATGACAAAATGCTGTAACCAGCTTGATATTTGTTACGACACCTGTGGAGCCAATAAGTACCGTTGTGATGCAAAGTTCCGCTGGTGCTTGCATTCCATTTGCTCAGATCTCAAGAAAAGCTTGGGCTTTGTCTCCAAAGTTGAAGGTAAGCGGATACTTCTCCCTTATTATTACTGCCATATTTGTGAATTTATATGACCCTAAAATGAAATCTGAATTTTAAACTACAAGTATTTTATAAGCAAAGTCAATTGTTGTTGTATAATGGGATGGGGGATAGCCATTAAGATTTTTATTGCCAACACACAAAATTGACCAGGACACCAGTAAGTTAAGACACCTTAAAGCTCAAGTTTACCTTAAAAAAAAACAAAAAAAAAAACACAGTACAAGGGGCATTACTTGCTTTCAGTGAGATGTGTCCTTTGCAGTGCCAAAACATTCCTCCTCTGATTATACCCCGCTGCTGTAAACTTCCAGTGAAGCACGTTATTAGAACTAAGGGGCTGTGATAGGCATTCATCAAGAGTACCCAACTATGCCTGGCCTTTCTACCAAGCTCCTCCATTCATAAAAGCCGTTATTACAGCTTTCATGAATAAGGCCGGGTTTACACTGGTACGACACGACTGTTGTACAACTGTCATCCTACTTTGCCCTGCAACAGCGGCCCTACTTCCATCCGAATTGAATGAACAGGAAAATATTTCGCTCTGACTTTGAGATGGACTGACTTGTCCTTTGAACAATCAAAACAATCCCAGTGACATAAATTCCTTTTACTGCTGCTGTAATCACCATGTCTAATGACTTTGGGAGCACATGTCGCATGACGTGTGTAAATCAATGATTCCCTATGAGAGTCATCTTAACTGGTCTGACACAAGTCGGTCTGAGGATCCCTGCACTACTTTGGTCAGACCTTGGTCCTACTTCAGCCCATTGAATATCATTAACGACTTCACGCGAATCACCATATATAAACGGAGGTCAGGAGAAGTGGATCTATCGGGGTATATTCTGCAGCTACAGGCTATACCCCAGGACCGGTTTTTAGAGCAGGTGGTCAGCTATCTGGCGATAACGGCCGATCTGGCTCTGGAGCCGCTTGACGGTTATCCCAGGCAGCGAGAGGGGACATCCACCTTCTGCCGCTCTTCCCCGGCTTCCCGTCCCACCGGGAGACCAGAGCATCTGTCCGGCACATCCGCCGGCTGTGTGGAGTCACGATTGAAGCAGCAATCGGCTTAGATCAGGTCTCCTTCGTGTATTTCCAGAAGCGTCGTCACAACGTCACTTCTGGTTTACTTGCCGGCCAATGGTGCAGATTTTCATAAAATGACAATATTTGACGTTTTTGACAATCTGAATAATTTGAAGTGCAAAGGAGGGATCGGGGGTCTTTTAGACCCCCGATCCCTCCATAAAGAGTACCTGTCACCACATATTACTGTCACATGTTTACATTCCTTGTGACAGCAATAAAAGTGATCAGATTTTTTTTTTTTTTAAAGGAACATTGCTAAACAAATAAAATAATATAAAATAAAAAAATACATTTGTTTTTAAAGCTCCCCAGTCTCCACGAGCTCACACAGCAAAGAAAACGCATATGTAAGTCACACCCGCATATGAAAACGGTGTTCAAATGTGAGGTATCGTCGCGATTGTCAGCGTGTGAGCAATAATTCTAGCAAACGACCTCCTCTGCAACTCTAACCTGATAATCGTTAAAAAATTTTAAAGCGTTGCCTATGGAGATTTTTAGGTACCGTAGTTTGTCTCCACTCCACGAGTGTGGGGAATTTTTAACTGTAACATGTTTGATATCTATTTACTCGACGGAACATCCTCTTTCACAATATACAAAAAAAAAAATGGGCTAACTTTACTGTTTTCTTATTTTTAAATTTAAAAATGTATATGTATATATATATATATATAATGTTTGGGGGTTCTAAGTAATTTTCTAGCAAAAAATACTGGTTTTAACTTGTAAACAGCAAGTGTAAAAAAGGGCTCCGGGGCTGAAGTGGTTAAAGTTAGATCCTTGTCCTAACCATCCGACTTGTGACATCCGACCATGGTGATTACAGCAGCAGTAAAAGGAATTTATGTCACACTGGGGTTGTGTTCATTGGTCAAACGACAAGTCAGACTATCTCAAAGTCAGAACAAAATCTTATCCTGTTCATTCAAGTTGGAGGGAAGTAGGACCGATGATGCAGGGCAAAGTAGGGTGACAGTCGTACAACAGTCGTGTCATACCAGTGTGAACTGGGCCTTAAACTGAGGACAGGTAGATTATTGAGAAGTCTGGCATTACATTCACAGAGCACTTTTCATTCATAGAAAGTGTAGTAACAGCTTCAGCAGCTGGGTAGAATGGGCAGGCATAGTCAGGTTCTCTTGATGAAAGCCTGTCACAGCCCTTTAGTTCTATGAATCCCAGCTGTACTGGAAAATGTGGGGTGGGAGGATGGGGGGTGCATCAGAAGTTGGAAGGTGAGTAATATTCCTGGTGCTGATAGTTTTGTTTTAGGAAGACTTATTGCAATTAAGATGTCAGTAAAGATTTAAAGCCTAACAGCATATTTAACACATAAAAGACATCAAAGCCACCCATGTTTCAATGACAAAATTCAAAATAGCATTGAATTGGCTTGAATGAATAGGGATATAATGTAGCACAAGCATTGGTTGCATTACTGACTTGTCTGACTTATTATTGGTGTGCTTCACACCTCATAAAGGGCAACTAAATTATAACAATCACAGTGGACCTCATCTATGAGGAAAATCTGAACTTCATTTTTGAGGATATAATCACCTTGTATAGCTAAGTGGTCCAGAGGAATGCAGAGGGAGGTGAAGCAGGTCAGCCTCCTGCTCCTCTGCATTCCGTTTGGTGCTTGCCTGACACAAGTGAATTATGAAATCAGTGAGCCTATGTGCAAGATCACCGACATTCTGTCCTCCCTCCCCCCCATTCAATCCTCACCAAAATCAATCTGTCCCCCAGGTAACCCCCACTCCCCCGGTCAGTCTGTCCCCCGGTATAATCCTTCTCCTTTGGGTCAACCTGTCTCCCAATATAATCCCCCCTGTCAGTCTGCCCCCTAGTACATGAAGTAGAAGAGTAATGCAAACAGTGGGTGTGGCCAAATTGTGTTAATGGTGGGAGGGGCTGGAGGATGGAGGTAAATAAAGCAATCCCTCCCAGTATAGTCTGCTCCAGGTGAGTCTGTCCTAAAGTATAAATCTTCCATCCCTCCAGGTCAATCTGCCCCCAGTATAATCTCCCTAGTTCAGTCTGAATGATCTGGGGGGATTGTACTAGGGGCAGACTGACAGTCTGTCCCCCAGTTCAATTTCCTCCAAGGTCAATCTGTCCCTCAGTTAATCCCCCCCAGGTCAACCTGTCCCCCAGCATAATACCCCCCAGGTCAGTTTGCCCCCCCCCCCCAGTACAATCCCCCCATGTCAGTCAAACTGACCTAGGGGGATTGTACTGGGGCACAGTCTGATTCCCAGTACAATCCCTGCAATAGTTGATATTTAAGGCTGTTTACGTGCAGGGGGATGCACCGGTGTTCCCTGCATCCCTGTGCAGGCAGTCCTATTCACGTCAGTTGAGACACAGTGACTGCACTTTTTTTTTTTCATCATTGTATTGCTTTGTGGGGCTTTGGATTACCCCTGCAGCTTTGAACTGTTTTTGTTGTATCATATCTTTATACAATGTATTCTTTCTCCCTATAGCCTGTGAATCAGTGGCCGACACAGTCTTTAACACAGTCTGGACCTTGGGATGTAAACCTTTCATGAATAGCCAAAGATCATCTTGCATCTGCAATGAGGAAGAGCGGGATGAGCTATAATCAAAATAAAGCCATTTAGTAATCCTGGAGTATTGCTGTAGTCCAAAGACTGTTGATCAGTGAAGACTACAGGGTTACAGTGCAGCACAGCCTAGGAACTGACGCATTGCATTTGTGTAGTGACAGTCCTCTTATCTACAGTGTGAGTTTGCCACTAGCCTGATGTCATCTGCAGGAATGTGACTGCATTTTCAAAAGCCCACCTATGTGCAGCCCTGATTGTGTCTGAATTTCTGAGCTCTCCCTGCTGGCCAAGTGAAATATTTGATTCCATGCTACACTATTTCAAGTTCTCTCCCTGTCAAAAATCATAGTTCGGCCTATTTATTATAGTTCTACAATTCCTGCATTCATTTGGAAATTGCTCTTGAGAGAACTCAAACTATTTCTCCTTTGAGAATATTAAATTTGAATTATCATACTAATGAGATGGAAGTAGAGTTGCCACCTCATCCCTTTAAACCCGAACACATATGGATTGCACAGGTTCTGTGGCTAATTTAATGCAGATAAGGCACTAAGTGAGTTTAATTACCACCTTAATCAGCCACAGAACCTGTGTAATTCATATGTGTTCAGGTTTAAAGGGATGAGGTGGCAACCTTAGATGGAAGTGTTCCCCATGTGAATGAGTTATGTATTTAAAGAATCATCAGTGTACTTTATTTGGAGAAGCAGGTTTCCTCTAGGTTGTGATATGCATTTAAAGGGTTAGTTCACCTTTAGCAAAAAACTGCCTATGCAAGGGGCACTGGTAGGGAAAAAAACAAACTGTGTATCTTTGACTAAAGTTGAATAATAATATAGATGTAGGCCATTTACTTATCTCATTAAGCCTGACTGGAAAATTCCCAGCATGTTGCTAAGAGAGGCCCAGCTATAACTATGCACCACAGAGATTGAGTGAAAGGGAACAGTAATAGTTGGGCCTTCCTTTGCAATGTTCTAGCAACATCCTGAGAGTTTTCCAGTCAGGCTTTATAAGTGGCCTACACCCAGGGCTTTTTTTCAGCAGGAACGTGGGGGAACAAAGTTCGGGCACCTCCAGAACTGAGTGGCAAGGGGTGCTGGAGGGTCTGTTTATGCTAGCTGCTGGGGAATCTATTGTTATTGGAGGGGATATACTTTTGCAGAGGAGGGGGGCCTATTGTTTCTGGGGAGGGCTTCTGTTGCTTGTGGGGGATCTACTGTTGAGATAGGGTTCTTTGTTGCTGACTGCTGGGGAATCTATTGTTGCTGGATGGAATCTATTTTTGCATGTGGGTCTATTGTTGCTGGGGGTGGGTCTTATGTTGCAGGGGTCAATCAGTGCTGGGAGGGATATACTGTTGAGGGAGGGGTCTAATGTTGCTGGCTGCTGAAGGGTCTATTGATGATGGCTGTTGAGAATCCATTGTTGCTGGGGTGGTTCTATTGTTGCTGGGGTGTCTATTTTATTGCCTTTCTTGTTATTTACAAATTCCATACAATAGTTAGCGCCACAAAATACTTGGTTCTATATTCTCTAAAAGGGGTGGACCCAAGGAATGGCGCTTGAAGGTGGGTAGCGGCGGAGTCCAAGGGTGTCTCTGAAGGGAGGAGTTCCTGCACCTATTCTCTGAGAAAAAAAAGCTCTGCCTACACCTATAGCAAGGGCATTATACAATTAAGGTCATAGCTGAACCGTTTGTTTTTATCTACAGACTCCCCTTATCTGCATAGGCAGTTTTTTTTGATAAAGGTGAACTAACCCTTTAATTATATAAAACTTTAACAACACTAATGAACACAGTGCAGCAAGTAGGACCACACAGAGCTGCATTGGGTTGTTTACTCAAATTTTTAATAAAGAAAATAGTTTGTGAAAAAACTGCCTTGTATCTCAGTAATTTGTGCTACTTTATTAAAGGTATTAAGAATCGCCACTCAATAAAATGTGTGAATATTCAGTTCAATTGACCAATATAAATAAAAAGGGAACTTCTGTTTACCTAAAGTGTATCATACCCCAAAAATCCATATATTTGTTTGGTAATTTATATTCTGCTTACTAGATGTACCTGTAATGTTTTTATTTGTGTGCTGTAGCTAAATACATGGTGATCCTGCCAGTTCCCCTTAGTTCCTCTTACAAACTGACACTTCCACCTTACACATTCAATGCTGGCTCTCCATGAAAACCTCTGTACTGCCAAAGCACCCTGCACTTGCCACTCAAGAGGCTAGAACGCATTGAAACCTTAAAGTGGTTGTAAAAGCTGAAGTTTTTTTTTGCCCTAATGCATTCTATGCATGACGTTAAAAATCCTTCAGTGTGCAGCTCCCCCCTCATATTTACCTAAGCCCGATTTCGATCCAGCGATGTGCACGAGACCTGAGGCTCTCCTGGGTCTTCCTCCTGATTGGCTGAGATGCAGGAGCCATTGGCTCCTGCTGCTGTCAATCACAGCCAGTGAGGTGGGAGTGGGGGCAGGGCTGAGCTGTGCCCTCTGTGTCTTATGTCTTGTCTATTTTCCTATCACACTCTTTCCTGGCAAACAGGCTCTTATAGCGGTGAGTGCTGCAACAAAAACCAGCTGGGCCCTGGAAATGTCATGCAAGTATACATATTCGCCAGCACACTGTGGTTCCTTGTCCAAAATATTCTTTATTGTAGAGATCACATCACAGAAAAGTGCAACGTTTTGGAGCCATGCAGGGCCTCTTCGTCAGGCATGTGATCACATGCCTGACAAAGGGGTCCTGCGTGGCTCCGAAACGTTGCACTTTTCTGTGATGTGATCTCTACAATAAAGAATATTTTGGACAAGGATCCATGGTGTGCTGGCGAATATGTACACTCTGTCTTATGGACACAGAGAGCCGGCTTGAGAGTGAGCACGCACGAGTGCCCCCACAGCAAGCGGCTTGCAATGGGGGCTCTCGGCAAGGGGGAGGGGCCCAGATCACTGGCGGGGGGGACCTGAGAAAAGAAGGATCGGGGCTGCTCTGTGCAAAACCACTGCATAGGGCAGGTAAGTATTACATGTTTGTTAGTTTTTTTAAATAAACATTTTTCCTTTACAATCACTTTAAAACCATTACTTACATTGCCAGCAGTTGCTCTCATGAAACATAGTGATGTTGATTGACAGCAGCAGGAGGGTTGATAAAACTATTCTGAAACTTACACAGCTGGTGAATGTGCTTCCCCCACTGTGTGATGTAACGCCAGCCCGCCCACATAAGACACACCCCTGCTATGAATAAAATGGACCTGAATGAGAGCATACAGTCACTTGACAACGAAAAGTAATATTCATACCTGGAATTCATCTTTAAAACTGGAAACATCTGTGACATTATTGGCTCTTCTATGCATTGACATTTTCACAAATAAAAGTGGCCACAATTTAAAAATGTTTCTTTTTTGTACATCGTGGGACACAGAGCAGGCTAAATAAACATGGCTACCTGGGTTATGCATCGCCTACAGGTGATTGGTCACTGGCAAGAAAAGACAGGAAGTCCTTCCCTGTATAACTCCGCCTCTCTAGGCACTGGCGAAAAAACAGATACTGGCCTTAAGTTGATGGACACGGAAGTGCATCTCCTTACACAAGCTTTACCAGGTCTTGGTGGTCACTGAAGGGACTAATAGATCAATATTCCAGATCCATTCCTACAACCTGAGGCTAAGATGGATTGGTACCTGGGCACGTTTTGTCAGAACTTGATATCTCCCTGGGATTTACCTGTACTGTGACCTTTCGGCTCTGGACCATGCGGTAATGGAAACCTTGTGCACTCTGACTAACCATGGTGTTTTTCCAGCAGGTTGCTGTACAGGTTCAGGGCAGCGGACCCTTGATTTAGGCAGATTGAGTCCTTAAAAGTCAGTTAGACGCTGCCCGCCGTGATGGGTGAAGATTAGATCCAGTTCTATAATCAGATCCTGTAGCAGGAATAGTGAATCCCTAAGTAGCCTTGGTCCTAGTAGGTTTTTCCATGCTAGTGCTGCCTGCTTTTTTCAGTTTCCACACTAGAAGGTATTGTTCCTATGCTGTGTAATGTGAGGTCAGTTTGGGCTAGCTTTCCCTTGTGGATGCATGCTTCCTGTAGCTGGGGATGAATGGATATGTTTCAGTGAAAGATTCTACCAAAATTTGGTGGGAGAAGCATGTGCATGGGAGTGCACACATGCATGTGGCCAAGAGGAGCAGGAGTGCATGCACCATGTCCAGGCACTGGCCTTAGAGACATATTAGTGCCTTTTGAACAGCTGCAGGTAACCCAGCTGCGGAGCTCACTGCACAGGGCAGCATTTTGTGGATTTAGTCAGTGGGAGGTGTAATACTGGTGGGGGGAGAGGAGCTCGCAGCTGGGGCTTATCACTGGGATCAGTTAGATTTTGTGCCCATCACCTATAAAATTTGGGAGTATGATGTTAAAGACATAAAAAGATAAAGCCAAGTATACTAATGTATAGTTCTGGGAAGGCACTTAAATTAATTACCACAATTACAGTGAATCTATGCTCTTAAAAGAAGAAACATATACGTTATATTACAGGGATCACAGCTGGAGTGATAAATCACATTATGCCTGAAGCCACAAAATCTTACTTGCCTCTGGAACAAGCGGAGTCTAACTACTTACGCCCGTGTGGCAACAATTAAAGATTTATAGCCAAGGTGGCCTTTGGATTTTTTGTGCAAAAGAGACATTTAACTACCAAAATAAAAACGAATCTTCTTCACCCTTCAAACGGCATTTATGCATGCAACTCACTTTTAACCTTCCATAGACCTAAATTTGTGAATCAGTTAACAGCTGATGCAGTGGAATCAGAGTATGTGAATGCATGTTACTAGATTGGTATCATGATTTAGAAGAGAGTAATTGGGGTAACCGTGTGATACTCAGCATCTCCAGCTCATCGTCTCTGCTTTAAAAATTTTCCTTCTATAATGATGGCTCCCAGGCTAGTGAAGCAGCTTCATCAAAGCAGGGAGGATGTGGAAAGGATTTATGATGGGAAAGAGGTTGTTGACCCAACTGAAAACAACAGGCCACTTCCTTTCTGTTATTACTCTGCATCCCCTTCATCTCATCAAAACCCCATCTTAACCTGCACCCCTTCTCTTCTATCACCCTTCATCCCCCTCTAACTTAGGGAGTCAGGGGCAACTTCTGCTAAGAGTGAATGCAGCATTGTGAAAACAGAGAGCTGCATGTACTGCACAGACCAGTACCAGTTTGGGATGCCAAGCATGAACCTGCCAATAGTAAGTGTATCCACCTACTTAATGGTCACCTTTCAACATATTCCTTAGACAGCCTGGGGGAGTCTGTGTCTACAGGAACAGTAACTGCATGTAAGTGAGTGGCTGACACCTTCAATAATATGTGCAGAGTAGGGGCTCTTTGTAGTGTGTTCTTTTGTGCATGTGTGCAGGGTCTTGTTCACATGTATGTTGATCATGAAGAACGAAGCAATGCTCATTAACATACCTATAGTATTTATGATGTGTTGTTTTTTTTTTAATTTCGTTTTATTATATCTTTTAAGTCTTGGAGTACAAAACATAGCCTTTGGGGCATACACTGGCTAACAGTGTATGCAAACCTATTATTAACACTCTAAAACACTAAACATCCTAACAACATCTGCTCAGGTCTGTTATGAATAGGATGGAAGTCAGAAGTACTTATAGTGGTGAGGTGCATTCGTCCCCCCGGGGCCATCCAGGCCACACGCATATGTGTATCCCAAGTTATGTATCTGGTCATGGTAAAAATAAAGATCTCGTATTCTCTCTTAAGACCTAGTACCTGTTATCTGAGAGTGACCGGTCTCCAAACAGAACACTTTCTGATTGGAAAAATCTAGTCTCCTTGCTCCTGGACATCTACCGTGGAGCTTGAGTCTGTCCATGAATGCCAAACCCGTTCATATTTCTTAGGGCATCCTCTAGATAGATATGCAGCTTTGTATAAGGGAGTTACCGTGTTTACCATGCGTTTCCCTAGTGACAAGGTGGGAGGGGTGGCTGATTTCCATCTGAGCACTATGACTTTTCTCGCATAAAATAAGAATATACTTCTCAAAGTTCTCATAGCCTTGGAAAAAGCCAGGGAGTCTACTAGGTTGAGGAGACAAACACTAACTGTATTCGGGAAGTTTATAGTAGTTAATTCTTGGAGTAATTGGATGATTTCACGCCAGTATCCTTGAATTATCGGGCATTCCCAAAACTTGTATGAAGCCCGCGGGAATACCTGAGCATCTCCAGCACGAGGAAGAGGGGTATATGTGATGTAGACGTTGGGGAGTGAAAAAATTCCTATGCAGTATTTTAAACTGAATCAGTTTGTCCCTGCTAGCTATTAGTGGTTGTAATGGGCCATCCCACATATCTTCCCAATCCTCTGTATCTAGGTCCTGCACCTCCACCCATCACTGCTCTCGTAAGCCATCCATACCAACCTAGATGGGAGGCAGCAGTGCTTTATAGATTTGAGATAATGGTTTAGAGCAGTGGTTCCCAACTCCCGTCCTCAGGACCCACTAACAGGCCAAATTTTAAGTATTACTTTGGGGAGATGCAGACTAGAATACTGCAATCTTTAAGCAGCAAATGATATCACCTGTGATGTATTTCAGCTATTTTGCAAACCTGGCCTGGTAGTGGGTCCTGAGGACAGGAGTTGAGAACCACTGGTTTAGAGAGTTCAGTATCCTGTAGTATGGATTCTAAATAATCCTGTTCCAGGACGCTAGCCAGTCCATGTCCGGAGCATCCCATCTCAGACAAATCTGATGAAACCCGTCCGGGTGCAGGGACCACTCTCCCTGGTCCAGGCGCTGATGACTGAGATAGTCTGCCTGCCAACTTTCTACGCCCGGCATGTGAACGGCAGAGATTGCTGAAACTTAACTTTCTGTCCACCGCAGAATGGGAACTACCCCCGAGGCCGCAGCCGAGCTTCTCGTTCCGCCCTGGGGATTCACGTATTCCACTGCTGTGGCATTGTCCGACTTAATCCGGACAGGGCACCCGTGCAGCCTCGATTCAATGGGAGAGGCAGCACCAAAAACGCACGCAATTCCAGGACTTTGATTGGGAGACTAGACTCCTCCGGAGACCGCTGTCCCTGGGCTGAGAGCAGCCCCAGGACTCTGCCCCAGCCTATTAGGCTGGGGTCCGTCGTGATCACTGTCCAGTGAAGGGGGAGGAAAGACTTCCCTGACCAAAGAGCCGGGGACCGCAGCCACCAGAGTAGCGAGGCCCTTACCTGGTGATCCATCCTGATCACCCGATCCCGGTAAGATGGGAACCTGTCCCATCTCAGGATAATCTCCCTTTGTGGTAGTGAGCATAAGGACCGCCTCAAAGGGGACCACCATGAGGCCTAGGAACAACATGCAAAAATGGAGTGAGGCCCATTTCTGGGACAGCAGGGACCGAAACGCAGACTGAAGCGGCTGCCGTTTGGTAGGCGGAAGGAAAATCTTCACCCGGGTTGTATCCAAGATCAACCCCAGATACTCCAGGCGGTGAGACGGAATCAGAATTGACTTCGGAAGGTTGATCACCCATCCGAACTCGTGCAGGGTGATCGCCACATTGGCCCTGAGCGCTGGAGCTGACTCCGCTCGCAGGAGAAAATCCTCCAGACACGCCAACACCGCGATGCCCCTCTGCTTCAGCAGAGCCAGAACCGGGGCCAGCAGTTTGGCGAAGACCCGAGGCGCCGAGGCCAGGCCAAATGGGAGAGCTACGAACTGGTAGTGATCATCTCCAACCGCAAGGCGCAGGAAGCATTGGTGCTGGGAGCAGATGGGAACATGCGGGTATGCCTCTTTGATGTCAGGGGGTGCAGGGCCTCTACCACTGAGCGGATCGACTGCATTGAAAACCTGCAGACCCGCACAAACCTGTTGAGGTCCCTCAGATCCAGGATGGGACGAACCCCATCCCTCTCCGGAACCACGAAAAGGTTGGAACAAAAAAACCTTGGGAACACTCCGCATGCGGAACGGGAACGACCGCCCCTGACCAAACAGGTCCTGTACGGCCCTGAAATAGGGCCCGCAGCCTGGCCACAGGCAGCTGCAGGTTGTAGGCGAATAGCCTGTCTGAGGGGCTAGAACGAAGACCTAGCCGACGAGAGACCATCTCGTTCCAGTGGTCCGAAATGCAGGAGGCCCCCCGTCTGCGAACACCAGGAGACATGTCCCCCCCACCCGAGAGCCGGCTGTAGGCAACCCGACATGCGGAGGAGGCCTCGTCCCCTGACTTGGCATGGTTACGCTGTGAGGGACGCTTCTGTCCCCCCGCGGGGGCCTTAGCGGGGTGCGAACCCTTGCCTGAGGAGCGGGGGGGGGGGGGGGGC
>BLSH010387554.1:860393-874573 GCA_018402905.1 Glandirana rugosa | reverse complement strand
AATCTCCGCTTCCTGACGTTAAGTGGTTGTCGTGTCACTCTCAAAATATAAGTCAGACTGGAAAATGTAGGGAGTCATTCCATCAATTTTCTAGTAACTACTACGTCCCCGCCTAGGTCTCGGATGAGGGGGGTGACCATAGAAGCGGGGGACCATACAGAACATGTGTGGGGACCTGAGAGGGGGGTGACCATAGAAGCGGGGGACCATACAGAACATGTGGGGGGACCTGAGAGGGGGGTGACCATAGAAGCGGGGCACCATACAGAACATGTGGGGGGACCTGAGAGGGGGGTGACCAGAGAAGCCCCGACAAATTGCCCGCAAAAAACCTTATTTTCTGGCAGTGCCCCTCCCGAGACTAGGCTCTGGATCCGCCCCTGCATCATCAATGATCTTTTAACTACCTTACTGAGGGATGTAAAAGGTCAGACTGAATATAAAACTCTCACTGTGCTGTTGGTGAATTGCAGTCCTTCGCCTCTAAAAAATAAGAAATTGCCATGCCAAATACATAATCAGAACATAGTTTGGTTAATTAAAGAAAAACAAGACAAAAGGCATTAGCTATAAATAAAATGTTTGATGAGATGTTCGAACAGGAAGAAGCATAATATAGTAGTATGTATGTACAACACGGTGGATATGGTTGGAAAGGAAGTTACTCCTCCATGTCTATTATTATAGGTCCTCCAGTGAGAAGGTGGTTGGACAGGTGACTTGTTTCTTCTTCCATATCTGCTGCTCGGCGCATCCGTCTGCGACATCCTTGAGCACAACGTGAACGCTCATCTGTAGCTCCACACACTAAAATCTGGCAGTGAAGGAACACCTCCTATATGCAAAGAGATCAGTAATATTCTTAAAGGCAGGGATAAACATCTCTACTTCTACCTTTTTTACCTGCATGAGATGTGCATTGATCATATAGTTTTGGTGTCACTTGTTGTCCTGTACACACATCCTATAGTAGAGTATTCACATTCCTGTGTCAGCAGTTTCTGTTTGTTTTTAAAGAGTAAGTATGCGTCATGGCTCTGCACAGGTTTACACATGACCTCTGTCTGTAGTATAAGACCTGACAATTACCTCTGCAGAAACTACATATCCCACAATCTCTGGTCTCTTAGACCAGTGCAGAGGTGAGAGCTACACTGTAATTAGTTATGACAGGCACAGCATTCACGGACACATGAGCAGAGAGCTTACTTACAGTTTGGAGACCAAGCCTTTCATCAGATTAGCACCCCCACATTTGTGATGCAACACAGAGGGTATAGCGAAGCATGTATTGCAGGGATATGCAATTAGCGGACCTCCAGCTGTTGCAAAACTACAAGTCCCATCATGCCTCTGCCTCTGGGTATCATGCTTGTGGCTGTTAAGAGTCTTGCTGTGCCTCATGGGACTTGTAGTTCTGCAACAGCTGGAGGTCCGCTATTTGCATATCCCTGATGTATTGGATGCTATGTGACCCAGAACAGGAAGTTGTTGGGTCCCTTTGGCACATAGGGATAAGCTAGGTGAATTATTACATGAACATCAGGGAATCTATCAGATGTGACACTTCAAACTGCAGCCACCACGTGAGCCCCCTCGTTACAAGGTAAGACAAACAGCACAGAGAATATAATACACTAAGGACACTTTTACACTGGAGCGGTGGCGGTAAATTGCCGTTAGTTTCAGGGGAGCTTTTCCGCTGTTATAGCGGCGCTATGACGCCGCTATGCAGGCGGGAGCATATCGCTTTTAACCACTCACAAGGGGTTAAAAGTGCCGATGCGCCGCACTTCCGAAACAGTGTTCAGCCATTTCGAAAGCACTGCCCATTGCCTTCAATGGCAGGGGCGGTGGAGGAGCTGTGTATACACCGCTCCTCGCACCACCCCAAAGATGCTGCTTGCAGGACTTTTCCTAACGTCCTGCAAAAGCACCACTCCAGTGTGAAAGCACTCAGGCTTTCACACTGGGGAGCATTGGGATGAGTTTTTTAGGCGCTTTAGAAGGGGCTATTTTTAGCGCAAAAGCGCCTGAAAAACGCCTCAGTGTGAAAGTGGCCTAATACCTAGTTAAAACAACTAAAACATTTGAAAGTGTATAATGCCTTCGAAATAAGACCCCTTTCAAACTGAGGAGCTTAAAAAACTGCCCACGTCTCTGACAATGTCATTCTTTGAGGGAACATGTTAGGCGGTTCTGAATGACGCAGGCACGCTCTACTACCGCGGATTTCAAATTGATTCATGCACATTTACTCCTTGGATATGTGAGTGTAACTTTTTATTCAATAAACCTTTTATGTGTTAACATATTACACTATTGTGGCATGCTCTCTCATTTCTCTGAGGTCACAATGTGCTGGCTTGTATGGGCCATTCTGACAACGTGACCTTGGAAGAAAGAAAAAAGAACCATTTTGTGGTGCTTTTGAAGCACTTTTCAGGTGCTTTTGAATCGCTTCCCATTAATTTCAATGGAGAGGGGCATTTTTGAGGTGCTTTATTAAGTGCTCCAAAGATGCTGCTTGCAGGACTTTTTTCACCACCCTGCCAGCGCACCGCCCCAGTGTAAAAGCATCTATTAAAATGAATGGGAAGCAGTTTTCAGGAGCTTTTCAGCCGCTATTTTTAGCGTAAAAGCGCCTCAATGTGAAAGGGGTCTAAGTGTATCCAGGACCACTGAGTAGCTTTCACAACAAATCCAGAGTCACTTCACAAAGTTGGTAATGGCAGGATTTCAATAGTTAAGCCATATATCCGGTTCCACACCATGTGCAGTATATTTACTGCGGCAGTGTGGATGCGTCATGTGAATCGCCATAAATAGGCAGCGATTCACGCAGGCGCAGCTAGGGGGCGAGCGCGCGCTGCCGGCGGCGCGCTCTCGTGCCCGACACACTCCGGAGGAGTGTGCCCGTGGCTCGGGCGGACCCATTGTCCGCCGGCGAGCCACGATGAGCTGTCAGAGTGAAAGAACGGGGAATCGCCGATGTAAACACGGTGGTTCCCCGCTCTGTCAATGGGGACATAAGAGATCCCTGTCACTGGGATCAGTTAGATCTCTTATGCTCATAACAGCCCAGCCCCCCCCCCCACAGGTAGAACACGCCTAGGGAACACAGTTAATGCCTAGATCTCCCCCTGCAGGTTAACCCCTTCACTGCCAATGGTATTTACAAAGTAATCAGTGGATTTTTATAGCACTGATCACTGTATAAATGCCAATGGTCCCAAAAAATTGTCAAAATGATCCAACATGTCTGCCGCAATAGCGCAGTACCACTAAAAGTCGCAAATCGCCGCCATTACTAGTAAAAAAAAAAAAAAACCCCAGAAATGAATTCTCATCATCCGTAAACGCGGCAACTTTTGCGCAAACCAATCAATAAACTGCGATTTGTTTTACCAAAAATATGAGGAAGAATATAAATCGGCCGAAAACGATGAAAAAAAATGTTTTTTTATATTTTTTTTGGATTTGAATTTTAGCAAAAAGTATGAAATATTGTTTTTTTTGCAAAATTGTCGCTCTTTCTTTGTTTATAGCGGCGAACAGAAATGATGCAGAGGCGATCAAATACCACCAAAAGAAAGCTCTATTTGTGGGAAAAAAAGGACGCAAATTTCGTTTGGGTACAACATCGCACGACCGCGCAATTGTCAGTTAAAGCGACGCAGTGCCGAATCACAAAAAGTGCTCTGGTCCTAACCTGGGAAATCCTTCCGGGCTGAAGTGGTTAAGGAAGAAAAAAAAGAGAAATAAACAGTAGGATCTGTAGCTAATAAGCTCACTTGAATACTCTCCCCCGCAGCCAAATAATTTAAAAATTGGCTCCACTTGCACAGCCGCGTCATTCATTCTCAGGGATCTGTGTATGAATTGACTGAGGCTGGGTTCACACCATTGCGAATTGGATGTGGTTTCACCGCATCCGATTCGCTATAGCAGATTTTGACCGCCTCAATATGGAGCCGGTTCACATACCTCCGCAGCAGGTCTAATGCGTTTTGCACAAAAACACTGTGCAACTTTTGGTCTGTTTCAGGTCCGATTTCAGTCCAAAATTCGGCTGAAATCGGACCTGAAGCAGTGAACCAGGACGCAACGGACCCCTGCTGTGAGCCGCTGCGTGCTCTAGTGTGAACACAGCCTCAATGTCCTGCCTGTCACCATGGCAGATGGACTTGTAGTTTAAGGCTAAATTTTCACTAGTGCGACTTGTATGACTTTGGACTGCAAAGTCGCATGACGAGTCGAACCCCATGATTTCCAATGAGTACTGTCCATATTGGTGCGACTTCAAGTCACAGTGACTTCATAGTAGTCCCTGCACTATTTGGTCAGTTGCGGCTGGTGAAGTTTTAGGATTGGGGGGTGCCAGGCACCAACCTTCCTTTTTGACTCCTCCTACTTCTAATAAGCACCACCCCTTATAGAATCCACCCATTTCGTCCCCTGTATTCCACATATTGTGTCAGCAGTACACAGCTCAGCATCACAGGGCACAGTATACAGCTCAGCATCACAGGACACAGTATACAGCTCAGCATCACAGGACACAGTATACAGCTCAGCATCACAGGACACAGTACACAGCTCAGCATCACAGGACACAGCATACAGCTCAGCATCACAGGACACAGTATACAGCTCAGCATCACAGGTGGGGTATATAGCAGCCAGTATCACAGGACACAGTATAGAGCCCCAGCATCACAGGTGGGGTATATAGCAGCCAGTATCACAGGTGGGGTAAATTTCAGCCAATAACACAGGTGGGAATAAATTGCAGCCAACAACACAGATGGGGTAAATTGCAGCCAACATCACAGGTGGGGGTAAATTGCAGCCAATAACACAGGTGGGGGTACATTGCAGCCAATAACACAGGTGGGGATACATTGCAGCCAATAACACAGGTGGGGGTACATTGCAGCCAATAACACAGGTGGGGATACATTGCAGCCAATAACACAGATGGGGGTACATTGCAGCCAATAACACAGGTGGGGGTACAGGCAGGAGTGGCAGGCAGGAGTGTGCAGAGATCAGCATGCGGACAGCGGGCTGGAACCTGTCCCCATCAGTCCATCGCTCATCGTGGCACGGTCATTTGGTCACCAGTCAGGGTCTACATGGGAGCGGGAGTCACGTCCGCCGCCACAGTGACCCACCCTCGCCCATCGCATCCATGCCATCCAATCACACTGAGCCACAGGCTCAGGGCAGCCAATCAGACTATGAATGTGCGCCTGTTCAGCGCACATCCATAGTCTTTAATGGCTGACCAATAGGCTCACTACTTGGCTGTCAGGTGACAGCCAAGGAGCCGAAAAAAAAAAAAGAAAAGAAAGTCAGTGTACCTGCACCTCCTGTAGGGGCCGGGCTGACTTTTTTATTTCGGCACCCAAGCGCCCCTTATAGACCGGCCTCCCCTGACTTTGGTCCCACTCTGATGCAACTTGAGGTCCATAGACCTCAAGAATACACAGGCATTGCTTCAAGTCGCGAAAAAAATCGTGGCAAAAAAAAAAAATTGCAGTAAAATCGCGCGACTTTCAGGTCGCAATAGTGGAAACCTGGGTTTAATGGACTGCAAGAGTGCGGATCAGCGCACTTGTACTCCATTTACACTTCTTCCAGCTTTCCATCTGAGTCCATACAGAGGAACAGGCAGAAAGCTGGAGGGAGAGTGTGCAGGAGCCTGGCACTGAATCCCCAATCTACTGATTGCGAGTAAAACACTTTGCAGGCTCCTGCAGAACAAAATAATAAATGCACATTTTTTTACCTGCAAAATCATGTGCATTTATTATTTTTTATTAAATGTAAACGTAGCCTTTAAGCTAGAGACCTGTTACAACACACTATTACAATGCAGATGTTTTACAAAGACTAGTAAATTAGATTTTAAATACTGATGACTGAGCAGCAAGTTATCACATCTCATGGATTAAGAACAACCTTTATTCCTGAAGCAAACAAGTGTTATCTAAAATCAACTAATTGTACCGCGTCCTCTTCATTGATTGTGATGTGCTGAGGCTTTTTATTGAACAGGCTAAAGAGCAAACAGCACAACACCATGACAAGGAATAATAAACTATTAGGTAAATGACAAAACATGAATACAATTTAACTTACTTTGAGCAGAATAAAAAATACAAATGAAAATTGATGCAATTTAATTAAAGTTGAATTTAACTGTATTTGAGCACAATAAAACGCTATTTAAATCATTTTTTGTATTCAAAACAAACTCATCCCTCATGGCTCCGTGATTTATTTTGTTCAGAAATCACTTTGAAAAACACCCCCTAGCATCTCAAGCCACAGCAATCTTGAGTAAGGGCAGATGGTTCACTTAGTGTTTACCTCCTGGAATCCATCTGCCCTTAGCTCAGCCATGCAGGCAAGAGGGAGTGCTTAGCTAAGAAAACCCTCCTGAAGACTCCTGGGATGTGTAACATCATTTTGGCCTAGGCCTAAAAGCCAGGAAGTAACTGAAGAAATGTGAAAAATAAGTTTAAAACCAGTAAATATGATATACACTATGTTGTCAAAAGTATTGGGACACCTGCCTTTACTCACACATGAACTTTAATGGCATCCCAGTCTTAGTCCGTAGGGTTCAATATTGAGTTGGCCCACCCTTTGCAGCTATAACAGCTTCAACTCTTCTGGGGAGGCTGTCCACAAGGTTTAGGAGTGTGTCTATGGGAATGTTTGGCCTGGCACCCAGGCTCTGCTTTAATTTATCCCAAAGGTGTTCTGTCAGGTTGAGGTCAGGACTTTGAGAAGGCCAGTCAAGTTCCTCCACTCTAGACATGTGCTGTTTGTTTCGTTCTGAATTAAAATTCGAATTTTAGTTTTTCCAAAGAACAAAATAGAATATAAAACAAAGGAATAGAACAGAAAAATAGACTAGAAAACAATATAGCAGAAAAGACAAGAATAGAATACAACAAAACAGCTCTGTTCCACTACACCACATTATATTCTTTCATTTTCTGTTATATTAACCTCTATTATATTCTTTTTCCATTCTAATCCTCCACTTTCCACTCCACCCTATTCTCCTTGGAAATTGGAAAACTATTCGAATTTGAAAACTGTTTAAATTCAAATACTTTTCGAATTCGAAAACTATTCGAAAATGATTCAAAAACTTTTCTAATGGATTTGAAAACGAATAAACAAAATGAATTCCAAAAACGAATGAAACAAAGCTAACTACACAAATTTATGTAAATAACGAATTGAAATGAAACGAAACTATATTCATTTTTTCGTTCTGCACATGTCTACTCCACCCCAAACTCGCTCATTCATATCTTTATGGACCTTTGGACCTTGCTTTGTGCACAGTCATGTTGGAACAGGAAGGGGATATACCCAAACTGTTCCCACATAGTTGGGAGCATGAAATTGTTCAAAATGTCTTGGTATGCTGATGCTTGAAGAGTTCCCTTCACTGGAACTAAGAAGCCAAACCCAACCCCTGAAAAACAACCCCACACAATAATCCCCCCTCCACCAAATGATTTGGACCAGTGCACAAAGCAAGGTCCAAAAAGACATGGATGAGCGAGTTTAGGGTGGGGGAACTTGACTGGTCTGCACAGAGTCCTGATCTCAACCCTAGGCTCCTTAGATTGAGTGAAGGGAACACTTCAGACGTCAGCATACCAAGACATTTTGGACAATTACATGCTCCCAACTTTGTGGGAACAGTTTGGGGATGATCCCTTCCAATTACAACATGACTGCACACCAGTGCACAAAGCAAGGTGATAAAGACATCAATGAGAAAATTTGGGGTGGAGGAACTTGACTGGCCTGCACAGAGTCCTGACCTCAACCCAATA
Organism: Glandirana rugosa; assembly: GCA_018402905.1. Lineage (NCBI taxonomy): Eukaryota > Metazoa > Chordata > Amphibia > Anura > Ranidae > Glandirana > Glandirana rugosa. The sequence goes on along the minus strand of BLSH010387554.1, from coordinate 866,702 downwards.
GAACACCTTTGGGATAAATTAGAGCGGAGACTGCGAGCCAGGCCTTCTTGTCCAACATCAGTGCTTGACATACAAATGTGCTTCTTGAAGAATGGTCAATGATTCCCATAGACACACTCCCAAACCTTGTGACAGCCTTCCCAGAAGAGTTGAAGCTGTTATAGCTGTAAAGGGTGAGCCAACTCAATATTGAACCCTACAGACTAAGTCTGGGATGGCATTAAAGTTCATATACTTTTGACAATATAGTGTACTTTCCTATCTTTTTACTAATGCTATTAGCATAAGGATTAGAGAGTTTAGTTCCACTTTAAGTAAATAGTAAAAGCAAGCAAATGAGCTTAGCTCTACCCCCAGGGTCCTGTCAGCCCTATCCACTTGGTGCTTGAAAAAGTCAATGCTTGATTTTTAATAAACTCTGCATGTTATGTATGGATTGGAGCGACTTGATAGGAGAGAAATTGTTGGGATTGAACACCTAATGGGGAAGAGGTAGCCAGGGTAGAAGCAGTTTCACAGGGAAAGGAGATAGCCGGGAGAGGAGCAGCTTCACAAGAGAGAGGTGGTCAAAGACTAGGAGCTGACAGCAACTCCTGTATAAGCATAAACAACCCTTTGCATGGAGCACAGTGGGATGGATGCAGAGCACCAGCTGGCCATGTGTTGGGCACCAGGGAACTAAAGCTTGCTCTAGCATTTTTATTCTGGATGTCTGGAAACCTGTCAGCTTACAGCATCCGGCTAATCTGGATCTTTCAGAACTTGTTGTCTTCTAATATCCAACTATCAGGACCTGTCAGCTTGCAGCATTTGGCTACTTTGGACCTCTCAGGACCTATCAGCATACCTCTCATATACCTCTAGCATTTAGCTTTCCTGGATCTCTCAGGACCACAGCTTCCAGCATTTGATTTCCCTGGATCACTCAGGACCTGCTGGCTTCCAGCATTTGGCTTATCTAGTTCTCTTAGGACTCGTAAACTTCCAGCATTTGGCTTCCCTGGATCTCAGGACCTATCGGCATCCATTGTCTGACTACACTCTTGATCTTTCAGGACCTGTCAGCTTCCAGCATTTGGCTTCCTTGGATCACTCAGGACTTGTCTGTTTCCAGCATTTGGCCTCCCTGGACCTCTTAGGACATGTCCGGTTATAACATTTGGCTACTCTGGATCTCTCAGGACCCATCAGCTTCTATCATTTGGCTACCGTGTATATATCAGGATCTGTCTATTTCCAGGATTTCTTTTCTCTGGATCCCTCAGAACCTGTCAGCTTCCAGCATTTAGTTTCCCTGGATCTCTCAGGACATGTAAGCTTCCAACATTTGGCTACCCTGGATCATTCAGAACCTGTCAGCTTCCAGCATTTGGATTTTCTGGATCACTCGGGACCTGCCTGATTCCAGCATTAGGCTTCCCTGGATCTTTCAGGACATGTCAGCTTCTAACATTTGGCTATCCTGTGTCACTCAAGACCTGTCTACTTCCAGCATTTCTTTTCTCTGGATCTCTCGGAACCTTTTAGCTTCCAGCATTTGGCTTCTCTGGATCACTCAGTACCTGACAGCTTCCAGCATTTGGCTTCTCTGGATCACTCAGTACCTGTCTGCTTCCAGTATTTGGCTTCCCTGGATCTCTCGTAACCCGGCAGCTTTATATGCCTGGAAATAGCTCTAAAGATTTGAAATTCAGTGAAAATAACTATAGTTGTTGTTTTCCAAATTATGGGATATTTCACTTTTATGAAAAACCAAGATCCTTTTTATCAAGTGTAGTGAGGGCCCTGACCTCCAGAGGCTGGATGATGACCTCCAGGGTCAGGGGCAGCTGACATTCCTCCTCAGGATACAGGTTGCTAGGCATAGTGGATGTTATGCAAGTTGAACACATGGGCACCAGTCACTTTTTGAATGCAACAAAGAGATTTATTGTCTCTTAACAAGAACTGGGGGAGAGAGGGTTTAGGGCCAGGCCATCCTTAGGCAGATGCAAAAGCGTAAACTCGCAGTATCCCGTTGTAGATCTTCTCTTGCATCTCACAGTTTCTTACCATAGATCTCTTCTCACTAAGCTTTCCATCTCTCTCTAGACTTATGAGACCCTAGCCTCCACTGGATCCCCTGAGCTCTTCCACAGCTAACCCGCTGTATACTCCTCTAGCTTCACCCACGCTACCTGTTGGATCCCTGACTTGACTCTGCTGAAGCTTTCCCACTTCTTCACTGTCCCCGGCTAGTGAAAAAGGCTGCTCTGGTACTTCTTCAGACTTCCATAAACTGGCCTCTGATAACAGGAGTGGTTGTCCCTTGGTGGCAACAATGTCCCCTTTATCTCTGACCTTAATCCTCGCTAGTAGCAGGAGTGGTCGTCCCATATGGCAACTGCTTCTCCTTCACCTCTGGCAATGTTCGGTTCCCCGTCCGGCTGAACCTCTGCAACGATCAGGCTCCTCTTGGGCTGAGCCTCTACACAAGTGACTAGGCCTCAGGCTTCAGGCCTAACCTTCAGCTGCGGCTACACATACAGCCTCCAGGCCGCAGCCTGGGGTAGAAAGAACTTTGATCACCCGCCTCCTTCCCTTTAAATAGACTGTCCCAGCATGCAAAGTAGCTACTCTGAGTGGCTGAGAAAATATGTCTATTCATAACCTGAACTCACTGTGATCTTGTCATTCTAATGACAAAGGCAACAGTGCCATCTATTGACAGAAGAGAGAGATGCACTAAATTCAGGTTTAGGGCAAAAGTCTAGCAAACTAAGTTTGTGAGCAGCCCTGTTTAGGACCAGGGTGCTGCACAAGTTTACATCATATTGTCATCCTTACTCATAAGCTCGTATCAGACTACAGCCCAGAATAATAAAGCTTCCGCTGTTACCTTGTTATCCTTCCCCACAAATTTGAACACAGGAACTTGGAAGTGTTTGGCGAGATGATCTTTAGATATGTATTGTTTCACAGCATCATCTGAGACACACCTAGAAAAAGAAATAAAAGGAAGAAATTGTCACTGGCACCATATTCTATTTTGTTGTAACTGTGCCAGAGTGGAATCCAACCAAATTTTTTAAAATATATTATTTTTTTTCATTTTGCATAGAGTGCGTAAAAATCAGCACCTGCCAGTTTGGTTTTGTTGTCTGTGTACCTACTGTGAAGATTTCTCTCTGTTCCTGTCTCAGTGGTCACAAAGAATTCAAATTGGAGAGCACACAGTGATATCATGATGAGGAGTTAGTACATCTGTCACATTTTTTTATGTGCAGACCTGTTGCAGAGTTTCCACTCACTTCTAGTTCCAACAACAGTAACACGCGTCACGCAGGATAAAAGGGGAAATCTTTCAAATTTGCACACAGTAATAAAAACTTTAAAGAGGCTTTAACCAGTAAAATATCCAAAATAGAAAAAAAGTTTTGTCTGACTAGGGAATGGAAATGTGGGACTGTTACCCAAGACAACCAGATTCCCATTCTAATCTGCCATAGAAAATTTTAATTGTATTCCTGGCTTTTAGGAATATCAGCTTTTATGTTATGTTTGTTTTTCTTAGAATGGCTTTCATATACTGTACCAACATGAAAAAAGTATGCTTTTGCAAAAGCATTATCTACAATATAAAGCTAAAAAAGACTCAGGATGAAATGATGTGAATTTCATCTTTCTTTGGCAGGAGGATGACTTATTTTCTTATACATATTAATATAACCTTTAAAGCATTTGTTAACCCCCAAAAATGCTGCTCCTGTCCCTTTAATGTGCAATTAGCAGCATGGTGCTTTTACTTTTTAAATTATCCCTCTGTATCTCCCACAATATCTGTTTGATAATGCTAGGTCCTGATTTTCCCCCGAGTGCAGACTCCGATTATCATGTAGCTTGAGAGACCGTGGTCTGTGCAGTCTGCGTCACTTACAGCTTTTTTCATGTGCCTGTCTACAGCTCCCCCTCCTCCCCCAGGGGAACTTATTATTGTAATACAGAGGGGATGGGAGCATTTTATACAAGTGGCTTAACAACCACTTTAAATTGTTGAAAAGGCCAAGGTGGTTGGCTGCAGTCATACTTCACAGAATTCAGTATATCAATTCAGCAGAAACTTGAAAAATCTTTACAACTCAGGGCTGTACAACTTCCACATAAGCCAAGTACCCATATAGTGGTTTAGGCCACAAAAAAGTAGCATTCGATTTAGGGCGATCATTTATTAAAGTTAATATATTTTGCCACTAAAAAACATTGACATGCATGGAAAGTTTTGGTAAATGGGTAAAATGTAAAACATGGTGAAATATAGCAAAAATTAAAACAATGCCACCTTAAAGCCAAACTCAAGGAATTACATATCTTTTAAACTTACCGTACATTTAGCTACATGGTTACAGTTAATTATCTATGTGTCACATCCGGAGAACTGTTGGGGAAACTGACATTTTTGTAGAAGTCTGTGCTACAATACTGTAAGTGCTATCCTATTCCGGGTGCTACTGGAGCAGCTTGTACACTGAACACATGGAGTCACTCCCTCCCATACTTCTGCTTTTCAGCAAACATCTTGCGTTTTTTTTTTTAAATAAATACTAGGTATTCTCTAAACTGGTGGAGAGGAGGGGCAGATAACTTCACAATTACCACCTTCTCCAAATAGAGAACCCTTTGTATTTACTGAAAGAATACAATAGATTTAGGCCTCATCCACACTGGTTGCTTTTAACATGGCAGTTAGGGGTGGCTGGCATTTATTTTTTCTGCCTCCAAAAGCCTTGCATGTTAGCCTAGAAGAAAACACTGCTCGCACGTCCAGGAGCAGCAACGTTTGGCGGAAAAAACGATCGATGAGTCTATACGGGTGGTAACACTAGATGTGTTTAGTGCTTGAGCGTTAATTCATTTCAATGAATCATTATTCTCGTAAATTAAATAAATGAATGCCCAAGCACTTGACACAATGCTGCTGCCAGCAGGGGAGTCTAGAAGAGTAAGCAAAAAGTCCAGTGTGCATGAGGCCTTACTGAAAGGCAGAAGTATGGGAGTGAGCATGTAACCAAGCTGGTCCGATTTATTTTTTTTTAAAAAGGCATAATCCTTGCAGCTTCAAGTTTAGTGCACTGAAAATAATATTGTATGTTCCGTTTAGGGTGGGGTCAATTTAAAATTAATTATTTGAGTACAAGTCTAACAAAGCTACCCTATAAATGATTAAACTGTATTTAAAAATACTTTTCTCTTTTTAAAGTAAGTGGAAAAACTGCATAAAGCCTCCATATTAACAGACAAAACAGTCAAAATGTATTTTCCATGGCAAAACATGGGATATTGATTTTATTCTATGATATCAATGATATCACAGTCGCCAGCTAAAAGCTTGTATTTAATTTTGGTTAGTGAGAAGAGGAGTTTGTCATTTTCTTTTTGCTGTCTGCTCATTGTTGTAGAGATTTTCCCTCACTTCCCCCAGTGGGGACCATGGGCGTCCGCAGGTAGGGGCAAGTGCCCCCCCCCCCCCTGGAATCAGGGATCGCAAGGTGTCTGCGCAGATTGTGAGCAGGTGCTGGGACACTCCATGTACCAGCTCCCGGCAGAGGAAGGAAGATTACACTGTGGACGGCAGCCGGCAGGGCTTTCCATCGTCTGGTGTTAAGACAGCACTGACCTGCAGAACCTGCAGAAGCCTGTGCCAGGAGCCTGACCTGCCAATGTGAGTTATAGGCAATTCTTTTCTGTGGGGGGAAGAGAGCTCTGTGCGGGGGATTGGATATGTATACTGGCATAGCACACTCCTGGAATCTGAACCCTGTACATAGCACATGCCTGGAATCTGCACCCTGTACATAGCACATGCCTGGAATCTGCACCCTGTACATAGCACACGTCTGGAATCTGCACCATGTACATAGCACGCGCCTAGAATCTGCACCCTGTACATAGAACACGCTTGGAATCTGCACCCTGTACATAGCACACACCTGGAATCTGCACCCTGTACATAGCACACTCCCGGAATCTGCACCCTGTACATAGCACACACCTGGAATCTGCACCCTGTACATAGCACACGCCTGGAATCTGCACCCTGTACAAAGCACATGCCTGGAATCTGCACCCTGTACAAAGCACATGCCTGGAATCTGCACCCTGTACAAAGCACATGCCTGGAATTTGCACTCTGTACATAGCACATGCCTGGAATAAAGTCTGCCATTTCCCCCTTTAAAATAAATAATTGTGAGTCGCGGCTAAGCCCCTCCCCTTCATGACATTGTCGAAAGGGGCGGGGCATGGATGACCTTAAAATGATGCCCCCCCCCC
>BLSH010387554.1:834886-851888 GCA_018402905.1 Glandirana rugosa | reverse complement strand
TCCCCGACCGTCACGGTGTCGACGTAACCGCTGGAGAAGGAGGAGGAGACGGAAGCGGAACACGAAGGTGACTCGGGGGACACAGTAAACCCTTACGGGAGTCGTCGAGTAGATGGTCGCACACGATCATCAGAAGGCTAATGCGAGGTCACTCCCTTAATTCCTGCCGTGTAACAGGAACATTACCCCTAGGTCGTCCCACCGGTCGGTCATTAGTCGTGTTCAATGTTACACCCGTTGAACCGATAGTATCGTGTCCGTGACGTCGTACATCAGCGAGTACACACGGTCCGACGGGTCTCCGTTTCTGTTCGACAGGAGACACGGCTGGGGGGATACGGAGGACACAGATGATACACCTCTCACAGAGGACAGCTTGTCTTTGCCTCTGGGCAGCCTGGCACACATGAGCGACTACATGCTGCAGTGCCTGTGCTATGATAGCCAAGTTGCCCACATTGTAACTTGTGCTGATTACTGGCTGGCCACCCTGCTGGATCCCCATTACAAGGACAATGTGCCGTCCTTAATTCCCTCACTGGAGCGTAATCGGAAGACTACTAGCACACGCTGGTAGATGAGCTGCTGAGGGCATTCCCAAATGACACAGGGGGCTCAGTGGAAGCACAAGGCGAAGGCAGAGGAGGAGGAAGAGGTCGCCAATGCAGCTGTGGCACTGCCAGCCCCTCAGAAGGCAGGGTTAGCATGGCCGAAATGTGGAAAAGCTTTGTCAGTGGCACGCCACAACAAACAGCCCCACCAGCTGATAGGCAACATCTTAGCAGGAGGCAGCATTTCAGCAACATGGTGGAACAGTATGTGTACACACGCCTACACCTACTGACTGATGGGTCTGCCCCATTCAACTTCTGGGTCTCCAAATTGGGCACATGGCCTGAGCTTGCCCTTTATGCGTTGGAGGTGCTGGCCTGCCCTGCAGCCAGTGTATTGTCTGAACGTGTGTTTAGCACAGCAGGGGGCGTTATCACAGACAAGCACAGCCGCCTGTCCACAGTCAACGTGGACAAGCTAACATTTATTAAAATTAACCAGGCATGCATCCCACAAGACTTGTCTGTGCCTGTACCTTGTGCAGAATAGACATTTATACTGGCCTCACACAGCCATTGGTATACTTAAGTGAACTTCTTTTTTTTTTAATATGTCTCAATATTTTGGGGGCTACCCCAATTAGAAAAAAAAAAACAAACAAACAAAAAACAGTGTTGGCTACCTCCTCCTCCTCCACCGCCTCTTCCACCTACACCGCCACGGTCACCGTCTCCACAACCTCCTCAACCTCCTACTCCACATCCACCTCCTCCTCCATTTTTTATTTTTTTATGTGATTTTAAGTTATTTTCCTATCCACATTTCTTTGCAGGGCACTTGTCCTACTCTTGCCCCCATTTTGCTTCCTTTTGCAGCCCTCTAGCCCTTTCCAGGACTTTTTTAGAGCCATTTTAGTGCCCAAAAGTTTGGGTCACCATTGACTTCAATGGGGTTCGGGGTCACGTTTGGGGCCGAACTCCAACTTTTTCGCAAAGTTCGGCCGAACTCGCCGAACATCCAGGTGTCCGCTCAACTCTACTAACTCTACTAAAGAGATATCAACCATTTATAAAAGTTTATTTCGGGAAACTTCCACACTGTTAAGACCATGTATGTCTGCTTGGGATGCTGCTGTTTTAGGGATGGATAGAGATGACTGGTATGATATCTGGGAGGTCACCTTCAGTAGACTGGTCTCTGCCAGCGATCACTTGATCCATTACAAATTCCTACATAATATTTATCTCACTCCAGACAGGTTAGCCAGGATTCACAGGTCTCAGTCCTCCTCTTGTTGGTGTTGCTCTATGTCCCATGCTAACTTTCTCCATGTTTTTGAGAATGCCCCGATATTCAAAACTACTGGCGTGAATATCACCATGATCACTACCATTCCCCTCTCAGTTGAGACATGCCTTTTGAGTCTAGTCGATTTCTTAGCCTCTACAAATACAATTTGCACCCTGCTTATAACTACTATTGTTCTATTCAAGGAAACTGATCATCTTGTCATGGAAAAAAACATATGCACCTATTGTGACGGCCTGGAAGTATTTGGTGAATAACGCAATCATTCTGTACAGGGCCACTTATTCCAGTAGGGGGGCATGCAAAAAATTTGATAAAGTGTGGGGCGGTTGGCTCTCCTCTAGTACTACTTTCTCTGATTAGGACAATCCTTATTTATATTTTATGACAAAGACAATTGTAAAGGTCTTCCCACCCACTTTTGTGTTACAATGAGTTAAAATACTGAGTTGTTGATGAGGCTTGTAGACCCTCCACATGAGGTCTGGTTACAGGTATTATTTGATTGATATTGTAATCTGTTCTCTGTAATTCATTGCTTTTGTCTACAGATTGGTTGGTTGGTTTGGCAGGGGCGGGGTGTGCATTGCTAGGATATCCTTGTGGTACGGTTTAAAATGAGGATTGCAAGCCAATAGTCACAGGTAAACCCTTTTCTACCCTGTTACCTTTGGCAGGTGGCAGGTACTATCTTATTTTCTTTGGCTGAGGCTCTTGGGTTTTTTTTCTTCCGTCTTTTTTTGTATTTTCTGTTGTTTTTATTTTGGTATATTGTCATTTTTTTGTGTATGTACAGTTGAATTTTTTTAATAAAAAGAATTTCCACCCCAAATTGTCCTTAGTTAAAAACACATCTGTACTAATATTTAACATTTCTCCAACATGAAATAATAAAACAGAAGTTGCCAGGTAATATATTAAGAAACTAAACTGAAACACGGAGCAGAGAGAGGTGGAATGAGGATACCCCGCAATAGTTACCTATAATTAGTGCGGAAAACTATTGATGTGGGCTAAGTTGTGGAGGCAACACCTTGACTGTGCCCCTTTGAAGTGGAGACGTTTTTTTGGGATCTTAACTGGAGTCCATGTGATGTGACCCATTGGATATCATATGCGTTTAACCCAGAGTTGTCTGGTAAGAGTACCCTATGTAGCCTTTGGTGGCGGTTGCACTGCATGTTGGTGATGGCTGGAATTATATCCTAATTTTTCACCTGACCAGCTTGAAGAACACTCCTGTTGCATGAATGTGAATTTATAGACATTGATGAGTAGACTTGTCCATTGGAATTATTGAATATCACGTTTATTTTTATTTTATTTCCATTCACTTATTGATTTAATGCACATATGATGTAATTATACGTATTGCTTGGTTTGCACATATGAACTTTCCCCAACAACCAGTGGGAACCACTTTTTAGCGCTGCACTAATTTGTTTGTAATCCTTAATTCCAATTTTTGTTGATATTGGTGTGCTGGTGGCTTGTTTAATTTATTTTACCATATAGGTAGCGCAGTAATTTCACTTTTTCCTATAATATATTAAGAAGCCACTGAGTATCATGTTAGGGGAACAAAAGATAGCACATGACTATATGTAATATAACTTTACAAACTCTGATAAAAAGCAGGTGGGCTGGGATCATGTTTGTCATTGTTTTTTTATTTGTAAGTCCTTATTTTTCTTGATTTCTTTAATTTTTTCAAAAATAATAGTTCAGAGAGAAACTTGGATAATTCATAATAAAACTTCCACAGTTGTTGGTATGCCAGGGCCCAGTTAATGTTATGAAAAATATAATGCCACCATGTCAGTTGCTACTAATGAGGAACATTAATTGAATATAAGGCAAGGCTATAGTATTATTTAGCATGACTACTTCACTAAATGTGGCCAGTAAAGGATGAACTGGTTTAAAAAAACAGTCACCAAATTTGTGGGCCAAAGGTTACATTAAAAAAAATTAGAAAAACAAATATGCGCTATTTAAAGAAAAAAAAATACCTTGACATATATGGTTATCCTCAGACAGGAGAAGCCCTCGTGGGCATTGGCACTGGTAGGTATCACCAAATAGAACACAGCTGTGACTACAACCTCCATTGTTATTTTGACAGCCTTCAATATCTAAGAGAGATAGTTCAATTATTTATAACAAAACAGCATTGCAAAAAATAAGATTGAAAAACATGTGCCAGAAATTGTAAGAATGAATCATATATACCAAAGAATGTACAGTAAAAAATAGTTATAACCAAAATATATCTTTATCAAAAATATACTTGAAAAAACGATATATACATTGTACCTCGCTGCTTTTTAAATTATTACTACCTCTAAAAGAAGTTAGAAAAAGTAAAAGCAAAAGAACGTGGAGAAAGACATATTTATTTGATCATCATGTTACAATATCCAAACAAAAAGTGCAGCGCTATACAAAAAACATATTATTGTGCAAAGAATGCATTCATGTGCAATTATGCAATTATGGACCAAAATCTTATGTAATGTACAAAGAACAAAAGTGCAACGTGCAAATAAGCAAATCAATATAAACAACAATGTATAGATTAGTGTTAGCATATCACTAATAAAAAAGTGCAAAGTGTTGTACATAATCTTAAAAAGTGCAAATAAGGAGTCCACATATAAAAGCTTGAGTCAGCTTGAGGCTTGACTGACTCTTTGCCACTGGTAATAGAGTCCACATATTCCGGTAAGAGCATTTACTCTCTCCTCTGGGTGGTGGATGCACAGCCCCTGGTGACTCATTAAGCAGACAGTGGTTTATTCTATCCATATAGAGTGGACTTCTACTTTCAACCTTCTCCCATTTTTGGACTGTTTAAATACACAGTGGAGACTTCATATCTTCAATTTTATATGTGGACTCCTTATTTGCACTTTTTAAGATTATTTACAACACTTTGCACTTTTTTATTAGTGATATGCTAACACTAATCTATACATTGTTGTTTATATTGATTTGCTTATTTGCACGTTGCACTTTTGTTCTTTGTACATTACATAAGATTTTGGTCCATAATTGCATAATTGCACATGAATGCATTCTTTGCACATATAATATGTTTTTTGTATAGCGCTGCAGTTTTTGTTTGGATGTTTCTGAGCAATTTTGTCAGATTTTAGTGTTAGCAGCTGGTACACGCTAGGACAGTAGCGCAGTAATCCTTTAAGGTATTTTTTGTTTAATCATGTTATAATATACTGATCATTAATGAAGAGTGGAGTAAGTATATGTGGGATTTATATGATAGTTTCCTTTATTGTTGATTAATGTCCCTGCCGTGGTACATTCCTGAATCTTTCCTGTTCTGGGTCCCACAAAATGTTGCTGGATAAGCTTTAATGGGCTTGTACAAGAACTGTAAAACTATGATCAGGGTATTCCCTCCCTGAATATTTTGGCCTGTTCTTAATTGTGGTAATAGCTAGAGTTGAGCGAACCCGAACTGTAAAGTTCGGGTTCGTACCGAACTTTGGGGTGTCCGTGACCCAGAACCGAACCCGGACATTTGAAAAAAAGTTCGGGTTCGAGTTCTGGGTTCGGGTATTTGATCACGCATGTTGAATAGCTGCAGGGCAGCCAATCAACAAGCGTGATTTTCTCTAGAAGCCATCACAGCCATGCCTACTAATGGCATGGCTGTGATTGGCCAGTGCATCATGTGACCCAGCCTCTATATGAGGCTGGAGTCACAGTGCTGCATTTCACATGCTCTCTGGGTAGTGTAGGGAGAGGATGCTGTCTGTGCCGTGAGGGACAGATTGCAGATAGATAGATAGGTAGAGATTACTACTACTACTACTGCTTTTAGGGACAGATTGCAGATAGATAGATAGGTAGAGATTATTACTAATACTGCTTTTAGGGACAGATTTCAGATCTCATCCTGCATTACAGAAAGATCTGACTGGACTAGGTAGAGTCTACTGCTTAGAGGGACAGATTATTGTTCTAAAATCATCTCCTAGTTCTATAGGGTCAGGTTCCTGCTGTTGCTGTAAGGGACAGATTATTGTTCTAAAATCATTTTGCAGCCCTCTAGCACTTTCCAGGACTCTTTTACAGTCATTTTTGTGCCGAAAAGTTCGGGTCCCCATTGAATTCAATGGGGTTCGGGGTAAAGTTCGGGTCAAGTTCGGTACCGAACCCGGACTTTTTTCCGAAGTTCGGCCGAACCCACCGAACCTGAACATCCACGGGTTGGATCAACTCTAGTAATAGCTTGTTGTATAATTTACAAACTATACATTTTTATTTCTGCTCATATATTTTCAGGTACCATTTTTACTACTACCTCCCACATTTTATTGTGAATGATATTTAAATAAAATAAAATGTCTTAGTGCCATATCCACTGCCACTTTTCTTTTTAGAAATGGATTGGCTGCTTCCAAAAAAACATGTTTATTAATATTTTTTTTATTTTGCTTGACTCTCCATAGGTATGGTTAATCTGGGTGAACAAAATAACACAAGAACTGAACTGTTCCACTGTGAACTAATATCTGCAGACTAGAACATTGTCAATTTGCTTTGTATCAACTGTAAGAAAAAAATGAAAATTGTATACTTTCCTGACGGTAATTTTCCATTTCCTGAAAAAGCATGACAGCATATGCGCATGGGTAGGCTCCGCCCCCACACCCAATTCCAGAACCAGTTATACTATAAAAGAGTCACCTTCCACTAGGCATCATTCTCGTAACTTATCATCAATGAGAAGCCCGTAGGGAGGGGCCTATGTGCTGTCATGCTTTTGTGTCAGGAAAGGAAAACTATCATCAAGTATAACATTTTCAGTTTTCCTGACACAAGCATGGTAGCATATACGCATGGGATGTAACGAGCACCAAAAGAAACAAGGTTTGGTAATGCTGAAGTATTTAAATCGAGAATTAAATATGGAAGTGCACTCCAAGTGCACTTGGAAGTGCAGTCATGTAGATCTGAGGGGAAGATATGAAATGAGGGGAAGCTCTGATGATTTCTATCATCCAATCATGTGCAATCAAAAATGCTGTTTTTTACTTTTCTTGCATGTCCCCCTCAGGTCTACAGCGACTGCACTTCCAAGTGCAATTGCAGTGCACTTGTAGTGCACAATGGATTTGCCTTTAGTGAATCAACCCCAATGTGTACTTTACTATTTGGAAGGCCCAAGGGGAAAAAAAAAACTGCACGGGTTCTTTTTCGGAATTGGTTTACCAAGATATGCGACAGTTACTGGATCCCAGTGAGGACACGACTGAGCATCATCTACCGTTTAATCCCATATCTATGCTTACTTACATACAATTCAATTTTTACAGCAGGGAACAGAGGATTTAATCCTTTAACTTCTGCAAGGTTTCCCATGATCTAGTATACCTTAAGTTTGGAGTAGTTGCTCTGGCTTCAACAGGGTTTCAAACACTAAAGGTGAGACCCCCAGGTGAGCCTTCACTTCTTGGTTTCCAGCATCTAGATATAACTTGGCTGAATTTGGATGACACAGTTGGCCACGCTGTGTGAGGTACTGGACCTCAGGAATGAGAATAAGAGGTTCCTGGATCAGAGACTGTACCTGAGGATATCATGGCCTGCAGGCCAGTGGGCAATTATTGTCCGCATCACTACTGGGCAACTGCGGATCCTGATAAGGAGCCTGGAGACCATTGGGTTTGCTGGATATACCTACTGGCTAGTCTGCAGACCCAGTTGGATGCCAATAGTTCTACTGCTTCCACCTCTGGGAAGCCATCAAGGTTACTTTCAGGTTGATATCCTGATAGCCTTATTTGTTGTAGATCCCTTGAACTGCTTGTTGGTTTGGAGACCATCCCTTGACATCCAACGGCTTTGTATCTTATGGTGTCTGACAGGAAGTTCTAGGAAACCAGAACCCAAAGGGCTGGCAAATCTGAATGGGAGATACCTCTGACAGAAGTTGACTAGTCTTTCATTCCTTCTTGACAGCGAAGATAGGACATTACCATTTTGCTGACTCTTTGGAGCATATCTGAGGCTCTCTTTGTTGAGTTTTCAGAACAACTTCAGACTGAGAACCATTGCAACTCTGATTTTGGACACTTTGTCCTCCCTTGGCATGAATACCCAGCAAAGTAAACAGATTGCGATAATTGGTATGCCATGTAGCTGATAAAAGCTGAAAAGATTAACTGTCTCCTCATCTATGGGGAGTCACTGTTCCTGGTGCAGGAAGCAAGTCTTCCAGTACTAGAAAAAACAGTTAGTACAGTTCTCAACCTTCCAGTGAGCCCATCAGACCACCTGGATTACTACAGACTACTTCTCCACCATTTTGAGACCATGGGATGCCACAGATGGGAAAGAGCTATGGCTTGTTCAAGTGAGATGCTAACACTGTCGTTTTCTCTGAGGGTAACTCTACCATACTCTTCTGAGTTTTCAGAAAGGCTTCCAGGAATGTCATTACTGTAATGAGATTAGTTGGTCTTCTCCCATTTATGACTCATCCAAATTTGATCAGAGTTTGAACCAGAATTTTTCCAGGACCCGAAGGACATTGAGCCAGCAGGCTGTTGCCCAAATAAAGAATATCTGTAGCCCTTGCAAGATGGCCACTACTGGACGTAATGTCCTGAAAACTGCCCTGAGTATGTGGAAAGGCCAAAGGCTTGTCAAATGAACTCGTAGTGAAACTCTCTAACGGCCAAGCGAAATTACTTGCAGAAGCATTGGTATACCGAAGTGTGTATATACCCATCTGCTAGGTCTAGAGACATTATAAAATTCTGTTGGCCAGCACCTACTGGGCAATTTGGGTGATGAAAACTTTGCTGCTCCTAGAAAAGGAGTAGACTTGGCTTTAGGCAAACAGATAAAGATGATTATGGATCCTCTCATTCTCTTCTATAGTTTTTGCAGGTTTAACCTGTCACTGTTTGATTAGGCTTAGTATGGGACCATTAGTGACTATAGATCTTCGCAGTCTCTGCCTCCCCATTTGCTGCTGCTTCTGGCCTGTAACTTGGCATCGCATTTTGGCAGACAAACCAGCTACCACAAGCCAAATCTAGCCCAAGACGATTAATGTAGTGAGATCTCCTTAGTCTACCTCTCCTGGCAGTTAAATACATAGTGGTTCCTTCAGGGCTAAAGAAGGCCTGTCCCTGTTGAAGGAGCAGGTTGCCTCTCCTCCTCTTGAGAAGTGGTGCTGGTGTTGAAGGCTGGAGAGATTTGCAATCCATTATGCCCATAATGTGCCTTCTTTTATGTTAAAATATACCTACCTGCCCTCACCTTAGTGAACATGGCTGGTTTCTAGAAAAGCCGATTGCTACTGAGCTGAAAGGCCGGAGACATAATACCTGGGAGTATTTGCTAAAAACGTCAGCAGTAAACCACTACAAGCAGCAAACACACATCCACCTGCAGTGTACTACAAGTAGCATCTCACACAGTTATCTGCAGTCTACTACAATTAGCACACCGCATATTCATCTGCAGTTTACCACAAGTAGCACACCACACATTCATCTGCAAGATCCAAAAGCCTGCCACCCAGCTATTCACAGCCGGTCGTAAAGTTGCCACCTCATCCCTTTAAACCCGAACACGTATTAATTACACAGGTTCTGTGGCTGATTAAGGTGGTAATTAAACTCATTTAATGCCTCGTCTGCATTAAATTAGCCTCAGAACCTGTGTAATTCATGTGTGTTTGGGTTTAAAGGGATGAGGTGGCAACCCTATCTCAGCGCCCAAGGAGTCCCAGATGACCAGCAGCATATAGACCCCCCTGCAAGCGTGAGTGAGGTCTGAGGCACTTCAGGCAGAAGCAATTACAGATTGCGAACTAACAGGCAAAGGACTTAAGGCAATGCAACTAAGCCAATCACTGAACTTCACTTAGGCATCAGAACTAACATGTAAATGCATAGCAGTCAATAAACTAGTAGGTTATTAGACAAATGTACTGCAAAGGTTAATACCACAAGCCAAGTATTAAAACATTAATACACAGTAGGTCAAGCCTGCAGAGCAAGGCATTGGTGAGTTAATAGGAAGGGCACAGCTCAGCAACACCTGCTATCAGACTAAGCATTAGCAGTGCTGCAGACACAAACCACAACCTGTGAGGCATTAGTAAACAGACTGAAACTATGGACAAATGAGCAAGACTCACAAGTGTGATCTCTGCTTTCAGAGGTGCCCTTTAACAGCATATACCTGCAGATAACTAGTAACCACATAACAGTAGCTGAATACTATAGACTTCTGCACCATGTGGTGCCTTACCACCTGCACGCCTCATGGCCAACAGGAAGTCCAATGAATGCCCATCCTTGGAGACATGATGAAAAAGTAATCCCTAGAGACCAGCCACCTGCACCCCCAATACCTGTAATATGGGGGGGGGGGAGGCCTCCCCCATCTAGGAGCTTTGCAACCTGTACAGAAGGGAGCATTGACACAGGAGAGGGTTGGCCAGATGAATCCAGGCAAGGAGAGGGTAAAAATTCCTGCTTAAAACAGTAGCATAACCAGCTGAGAAGTGAAAAAAAAAAAGGAGAAGGATGCCTAATGGGAGGTGACTCTTTATAGTATAACCAGTCCTGGAATTGGGCTTCGGGGCAGAGCCTACCCATGCGTATATGCAACAGTAACAGCAACAGCAGTAGTAAAGGAACATGTTTGTGTAATTTGATTAAAGGGGGGAGATCATGGCACAATCAGACAATTACATTTTAGAGATATATCGTATTGAATATGTCTTTACATTGAGCCCAGGTTCACACTAGTGCGATCTTAGAGATCGCATGTGATTCGTACCTGCACTGCAGGTGCCGATCACATGCGATCTCTGAGCAGTGCGAGTTTAGCCATCGAGTTGTATGGCTGAACTCGCACTGGATGCGCAAAAAAAAAAAAAAAGGTGCATGTACCTCTTTTTTCCCACACTAGAATCGCATCGCATGGGTGTTCTGACCCATGTGATCCGATTCATGTGCGAGTTCACAGTTCACACTGCGATCTGTGAACAAAACTGGGGGTGTCATTAACTTTTTAATGACACCCGCAGCAGTTCTCAGAAGGCAGTGTGAACTGCCTGTGGGAGTGATGCGATGCGGAAACCGGCTCTATAATCGCGCCGATTCCAGCATCGCACATATGTGAACCAGGGCTCAATGTGACAAATGATATTCACAAAACTGCAGTAAATACTGCTTTCCTTTTGCAATATATATTTGAAACTTGTATGCATTTTAACAACATACTGCAAGAAGAATCTTTTTTTGTTTTGTCAATGTGATGCACAGCATGCAGGCCAAAATTATGAAAAACTCCTGAAAAAACAGTAATACTGAAATGTGAGGGGGTATAAATTTTTGTTGAACATTGGTATAGTAAAGAAAATGTTTTGTATTTGTTTAGCTTCTTTTTTTTTTTTTAATTTTTACCAGAAGTGGTAGGCCAATTTGTGTTGGGAACTGCATATTCGACCAAAGGACAAACTTAAAACAGTATTGCAAAAACACACAGGGATTAGTTGCCCAACAACAAAAGGTAATACATTGTTTCGTAAGTCCTTAGTGTTCTTTTTTTCTTTTACTAGGGATTTAAACAATTATGCACTGGAGAATGTCTGCATTTGTGACTGCAAAAGTAATACTTTCCTTTAGACCTCTTTCACACTGAGGCGATTTTCAGCAGCTTTCACTCTAAGAAAAAGCACCTGAAAAGCTCAGGAAAACCTATTTCCATTAAAATCAATGAGTGCTTTCACACTGGGGCAGTGCGCTGGCAGGGCGGTGAAAAAAACCGCCTCCATTGAAATGAATGGAAAGCTCTTCAAAAGCTCCTGAAAAGCTCTTCAAAAGCGCTTAGTCTTTTACTGGCAGTTTAGAAGCGCGTCAGTGTGAAAGGGGCCTTACTGTAACCAATACATGTGAAAATGAGTAGGAAACATTTAAAAAAAAAAAAATCATTAAACGCAAACATGTTTTTCTTGTCCAAAACAAGGTTGCCTTTATTGTTCTGTATTATTTTAATTTTATTTATTGTTCAACATTATTCAAGACAAGTGAATAATGTTTATTGTGTGTTCAAATTAGACAGAGACACTGCACCAATACTTTTTTTTTATTTCAGGCTAATATGTGAAGTAGAACAGAATGCCTTTGTTTGCCCAAACAAAACTTTCTAGGTAAATGCAAAGCATACAGTTTTTGTTTTTTTATAAAGAACATAAAAAACAAAGTGCAGCGCTATGCTCAACTACAAATGTCCTTTTGAGTCCATAAATGATAATAAACTTTGAAGAAACTTCATAAATCAGATAATGGACAAACCGGTGCACCAGCCCTCCTCCACAGACACACACAGCCGCTCACCTCATTTGTAAGGCCTCATGGCCTACAATGCACCTTCCCCACTGGGGAACTAAGTGTATGTCCCGAAGGAATCCTTGGGATAATAATCGGCTTAGTCACCATTCAATCCAGGATGTATATATAAAAAGAGATGAGAAAACATCTAGTGCTCTCCGCAAAGGCTAATACATAAATCTTATATGTCAACTGAATCACATAAGAGAACAGATAGGACATCCACGTGTTTCAGAAGACAGACATCGTTGTGTACGGACCCTCCACTACAGAGATACACTGCCGCTCACCTCATTTGCAAGACCAAGAGGTCTGTCAAACACCTTCCCTACTAGGGACTATAGGGCAGAGCTCCTATGTGTTCCTGGTCCACTCCGATAAATTGCCATCCAAAGTACATGCAGATAAAACAGAAAGCTACATCTAATGCTCTCCGTATAACACCAGATTAATTTAAATAGATAAAATGGTACACTCACAAATAAAGCACTCAAACCGAGTGCATGGATCAACGCTGGTAATGACACACGTTGAAGACACCAAAGATGGCCACTGGTGCCGTCATATGCCGCTCCTACCCTGTATTTTTTAGTTTTTTATTTGCAGCAAATAACATAAAATAAATAATAAAAATAGGATGTCATAGGAAATCTCTCCAAAGGGACAGAGAAATCAACACCAACATTTTGAGTAGAGTAGGGAAAGATTGGAACTTGTGCGCAGTTTTCCTTACTAGCTGTGTATCTCCCACTGACATCCATCACCTGACACCTGACCACATGCTATCCAAAGCTAAAAATAAAAGGTTTTCGTTTTAATTTGAGGTTTTTGCCTAACCTAAATAAAAATAAAGGGTTGCAATATTACTGTGTGATATTTCCACACATCCAAGACCCTAGTTCAGAAAATAACAAGCATTGCCATGTGTCTCTTCTACTGCAGATATTTGGATTTATTAATTCAGTGCACAATTTAGTTACTACACCACCAAATCATTCTCGGTAGTGGGAAGAGAGAGTCTTAGACTGGCACAAGTGGTCAGCATTATAATAAAGTTTGTAATATACTACACATAAAAAAACCATGAAAGTGTCACTGGGTCAAATGCAGGAAAGCATAATTATGCTCACTGGACCATAATCATAACCATGATTATACCCAAGTATTGAGTGGTTCAAAATACATAAAAGTATGTATTGCTGCACGCAGTCCATGAAAGCAGCTTCTATGAAAAAGAGAAATAGCGCTGGTATTTTTGTGTATCTGTATAACAATGTTATGAACACTGGACACAAACTGCACAAAGCGATTGCACTAGAAGTGAGCTATTACAACTCCTTGTTACTTCTAAAAGGAATCAAATACAGTACAAACATTATCCAATATGTAAGTCACCTTCACATGTCTTTCCATCTTCTTTCAAGATTCTTCCTTTCGCACACTCACAGCGATGGGAGTTCTTCAGGTTGATACAAATGTCACTGCAGCCTCCATTATTATCCTCACATTCATTTTCATCTGCAGGAATTGAAAAGGTCATGCAAAAGTAGTGGTTAGTTTCCATCCCATAGAATATTTATTTGAATGGTCACTTGGGTTGAGTAAGAGCTGGAAGAACTGTGCTTCTAGGCTGCCTTCACATATTGAAAAGTACATGTCAGGAAATGGGATGAGGAGATCTAGGAAGGCTACTTACCTTCCAAGCCTCAGTGCCTCCTCAATTTGCCGCTGACATGTGAGGGTTTTACCCAGATTGTTGCAGCTGCATTACATGACATGTCACCTCTTTACACTCCCTGAGCTACTGAAGTTGTTTGTTAGTCACCTAGCAATGCACCCATAGTCTAGACCCCCGCACTGCTTCCTGGTCATTGTTCTGGTCTTTGGTACTCCTGCAGCCAAAGACTGCCTCACCCACAGCCTCGACTATATCAGCAGCATCTGCTGCATCTCAGCTTTTTTTTACAATCTTCACTGCAGCTCCGCTCAACCTGCAGCCTCTTTTGTGCACCCGCAATCTCGGTGGCATCCACTACTTTTTTGCTGCACCTTCTTTGCAACCACAGTTTCTAGCCTCTCTCTGGCATCTAGCTACTTAGTCCCTGGTTTCTCTCTCATGCTTCAGCCAATCATTATATGGCACCTCCCTCCTTCAGCCTGGGGATCCTAAGGGCTGGAGAGGCTTTTTTAACTAGGCTGGAATCCTGGGCCTGGGCCTAACACCTCTTGGAGAGGGAAGAAAACCTGGTCTAGGATTACTTAAAATTCGAACGGTAAAATCTGCCCACTCTCAGTCCCTGATACACAGGCTATGTCTTAATACATTTGTAAATAAATGAAAAGAAAAAGCTTCATCAGGAAATTCACTCTCTCACTGTCTGGAGCTGGCTTTATCTTCATTGAGAAGAAAGATGGGGCTTCAAAGTTGACCATAGGTTATGCCATCTAATGTATGATCTCCTTTAGCTCTATCATTAACCATGTAGTACAAGAGTTTGCCTGATTTGATTTCAATTGAATGGATCATTTAGGTATATATTGCTATTACATAGTTTTGGTACATATAATAAAGATTGTACACATATAGTACAATTAGATTGTATAGTGTATGGCCAGCTTTAGGGCCAGTTCACACCATAGAAACGCAGTCCAGATGCATTCCAGGTGCTTTTCTGCAGGCACATTTTTGATGCAGTCCAGTGCTTTTTCCCCCCTCTCTTTTCTTAACCTTAAGGGCCAGTTCCGGTGCATTTTTATGCTTTCTGGTGCATTTCTGGTACGTACGGGTGCGTTTCTGGTACGTTCCGGTGCGTTTTTACGCTTTCCGGTGCGTTTCTGGTACGTTCCGGTGCATTTCTGATACGTTCCAGTGTGTTCCACTACAGTTCAGCGCAGAAAAAATGCAGCATGTTCTACTTTTTTTTCTGGAACTGTAACGCACTGAAACTGACCGCACTGGCGTGAACTATGCCGTTGAAAACCATATAACCTACTTTATATAACCTAAAAAAAACGCACTGGACTGCATGTGGTGTGAACTGACCCTTAGACTTTTGTTTAGACTACTGGCGCCTGACAATGATGAAAATCGGTACACGCTACGTTTCATCACTGAATTATTTGATCGCCTGCTTGAAGCCCAGCTTTTCTCCAAACTTGACCTAAGGGGGCTAACAATCTGGTCCAAATAAAGGAGGGAGACCAATGGAATACCACTTTCAAACACTTGCATTGCACATTATAAACAATTAGTGATGCTTTGGGTTATGTAATGCCCCCATGGTTTTTCAGTACCTGGTTAATTAAATCTTTAGAGACCTCTATGTATGTGTGGTGTATCTTGAGCATACTCTACTCTGCTCTTCCTCTCTAGAAACCTGATCTCAAGAATTGGCCTTCAAAAACCGTGAAAACATTTGAAGCCCTGAAATATGCATTTGTTGGATATTGCTAAACCCAACCATCCACCACAGATGATGGGGCTGACTGACGCACACAAAGCTGCTCAATCTGCATCCTCCCCTGAGTTCCTATTGGCAGGAGGAGAGGGAGCCAATCAGAGTGAAGACAATTACAGGAACCAATGAGAAGGACTTTAACAGCAACAGCTGCAAAGGATTCTGGGATATGTAGTCCCCATCTAAATGGCCCCATAGTTTTCTATGGACACAGAACTACAAGAGCCAGCATGCTCTGAGGAGAGAGAAACAAAAGACTACATCTTGATTTCCTGAGGGAGTTGAGTTACCACAAGGCAGGGGAAGGGACTGGACTTAGGGGACAGGTGCTGCCTCCTGGGTCAGTCCACTGCGTTGTTCCAGGCATCCACAGCAGGTCAGGGACATCCAGCCTGAGAGAGGGGATCCGAGGTGCATATCCAGATGCACCTGCATTGATGGTGTGAAGCGTTCCAGTGTGAGGTGACCATTCGGGTCACTAAAAGAGCCTGCCTGTTCCAGGACGTTTGTTTGGGCCTTGACCGCCGGATCAGTGAGAGGGCTTTTGGCCATTTGCAGGAAAGAAGGACACTGCACACAGATAGAGTTGAATGGACACTGTATACAGGCATCATTGCTGTTCATCACCTTGCTGACACTTGTAGTGCCACAGGACATCAGGCCACCCAGATACAGAGACACTGTATACAGACACCATTGCCCTCATTCACCTTCCTGAGGAAGATCCTGCATTCTTTGTTTGGTAATCTGTGCCGGTTGTATGGATTTGCTCTGACATTCAGGAGTTTAAGCAGTGGCGGCTGGTGAAGTTTTTGGATGGGGGGCGCCAGGCCCCGCCCTTCCCTTTGACCCCTCCTACTTTTAATAAGCCCCGCCCCTTATAGAATCCACCCACTCCGTCCCCTGTTTTCCACATATTGTGTCAGGGGTATACAGCTCAGCATCACAGGACACAGTATACAGCTCAGCATCACAGGACACAGTATACAGCTCAGCATCACAGGGCACAGTATACAGCTCAGCATCACAGGACACAGTATACAGTGAAACAGGTGGGGGCAGTTTGCAGCCAGTGACACAGGTGGGGGCAATTATGCAGCCAGTGACACAGGTGGGGGCAGTTATGCAGCCAGTGACACAGGAGGGGCACTTTGCAGCCAGTGACACAGGTGGGGGCAGTTTGCAGCCAGTGACACAGGTGGGGGCAGTTTGCAGCCAGTGAGATAGGTGGGGGCAGACACAGTGACCGACGTTTGACGGGGGTGGATAGAGTGACCGACGTTTGACGGGGGTGGG
>BLSH010387554.1:792489-819832 GCA_018402905.1 Glandirana rugosa | reverse complement strand
GGTAAACCAGAATGGCGGTATAGCCGAGAAGTCAGTTTGGAGAGCCAGACTCGGGGGGGGGGGTCTAAAGTCAACCACAGATTCATCTAGAAAGGATGTGTAAACTGAATAGGATCCTTTTATCAGAGTTCAGCTTTAGGGTAGGGGACAAGAGGCCTTGTATAGATATTGAACATAGCTGCTAAGAATTCTATTTTGTCTAAAACTACAAAGTCAATGTGTATTGTGAGATTTTTGTGACAGTCACATTTACATAGCAGTATATTCCCAAAAAGAGTGAATACGAGGGGAAATACTCACGGCCGCAATACACATGGAAACAGACACTTGGTTTAGTGAGTTGATAGACATAATATCCTCCTGGACAGGCTTTGATGGCCACAGTGGTATTCCACTGGCAACAGTCTTTGTCAAAGCTGGCGCAGGCTTGTCTTTGCACAATGCCCTCTGCTTCACTTGGATGATTCCCATTGAGCCAGATTGGTGCATGAGTGCCACAATGATTTTCTGGAATACAAAATGTAGGCATAGCATCTCCAGCCATCCCAGTGAACCGATACCACTCCCCATCTAAATGGTTGTCACACATTGGTTTGTCTTGGGACTCATTGAACAAATGATCTGTGTTTCTCCAAGGCTCATTCAGGCTTATATAAGCAGAACATGGATCTAGAGCTGAGAATGAAAATGAGATCATTACAACAGATTTTATAACAAATGGAAGCAAACATTTACCATTATATTACCTTGTGTAAAGTAAAACAATCATTACCTATACCATCGTTTCTCAACCTTTTCAACAATATCTTATGGTACATTAGTGTGATTATTAGTGGGAAGAATGCTCCTTACACTTGTGGTCATTGGGCAGAATTACCTGCTTACAGATAGCTAAAAGGATCAATGGGGCCAACAGGAACTTATTTTGGATGTAGAAATTCCTCAAGGAACCCCTAGCAACCTCTGGAGGAACCCTAGGGTTCCACAGAACCCTGATTGAGAAACCCTGATCTATACAATCAGCCACTAAAAAAAAAAAAAAGGAAGAATATGAAAGTGTTAGGACAACTGTCAGTGTTTGTACTGCTGTCCACGGTGGGCAGATTGATAGCGTTATGTATACTCCGGTCAAGCATGAACATTTTCCACTTAGATGGTCTCGACAACCTACATATTTCTTGTTCAGTTATATGCATCTAGGCATTCACCTTCTACAAATTATTGCTCAACTAATGAAATCCTTATCATTGCCAAAATTTCAGTTTGCTGTATGACTGTACATGTGAGTTCATGGAAAATAAATAGATTTCTCATCCCTTCCCGTTCCCCTGAACAATTATCACCTTAGCAGGAAGTAAGGGGAAATGTCTAAAATGAGGACAAAATCAGCAATACCAACTCAATCCAGGTTGTAACCCTACCTCCATAAATCCAAAATAGAAAGGAAAAAAGAACTAGAATTGATGTAACAGGGCATAAATGTTCCTTTTTCATAGCTTGCAGATTATAATAGCATTCAAGTAGCACTCTGCATTTATGACAAATTAAGTCATTTGCTAAATGATAAAAGTCAGCTCTAAGCTAAATTAACTTGTAATTAGTTTTAAATTATAATGTTAATCTTAGGTTAATTAATGTATTCAAGTCAGATTGCTTTAATAGAGGTTATTACTTCTATGCATATCCTTCAAATATGAGCACAAAAAAATCCAATAATCACAGGTCAAATTGGTGAACATATTGTATATATATATATATATATATATATATATATATATATATATATATATATATATATATTTATTACTGTGAAAAAGTTTTAGGCAGGTGTGAGGGGATAAGAACTAAAAAACGCACCAGGGCTCTATTAGCAATGAAAAACATAGCAGCTAGCACAATACCATAATACATATCATGATAATGTTTTCTGAGGTGTGAAGAAATGCTGTAAAGTAATAATGTTTTCAAAAATATATATTTTAATTTGTTTATTTTTATCAATTTACAAAATGCAAAGTGAGCAAACAGAAGAAAAATATAAATCAAATGAATATTTTGTGTGACTACCCTTTGGCTTCAATACAGCATCAATTCTTGCGCTTGCATACAGACAGGGATTTTGTAGGATTTGAGTCATGTGTATGATTTAGCAATAATACCAAGCAGAGCTAATGATCATTCATTTCATACATAGGTTAAAACACAGGCGTTAACTGAAACAGAAACTGCTGTTGCCAGGGAACCAGTACCTGTGCAGCTAATACCTGTGTGCATGTGCCAGTACATAGACTGGCTCAGGGTAATAACCAGCAGGCTTTGACACATGCATCGCCACAGCACAGGCATGCATCTGGGCATTAGCGCTTGTCCACACATGTCCAGTCCCTGGAATGCCAAGCTCATTATTTAAAGGAAGTTCTGACATGCACGGATTGCTGCATGTCCTTCAATTCTCTGTGACCCTTGTTCCTGTGCTTCCTGGTTACCCTACTGCTTAACTTCTGATTCCTGACTCGGTCTGTTCTTGGATTTACCTCTGACTCTCTCCTGATCATGAACCTGGCTTGATGCTTGACCTCGCTCCTGCTTGATCCCTTGTGCTTGTCCCGGCTTTCTTCTAGACTCTGCTCCTTCTACCTCTGCTCATCCTTTGTATGACCCTGGCCTGGCTCTTAACATTGACCGTGTATGACCTTTGCTCCAGTTTCCTGACTACATCTTCCTGCCAGCATCTTCAGAACCTGGTTGCCAGATTTGCCTTCTGAGCCCTGACTGGAATTCACACACAATCAGTGCACAGACTGTCTACTACTGTTGATTGTGAGGTTCTCTCTTATCTGAAACAACCACCATCCCTGCAGACCATCTCTACTGATCATCACCTGCCATCCAGGTCCCAGCACCAGTAGTTATACTGCATCAGCAAGGTCTCTCCCAGGCAAAAATTTTAAAGCAAACTGAGGTTTCAAGATGTGCTGTTCAAGCTCTTTTGAAGAAACAAAAAGAAACGGGCAACGTTAAGGACCGTAGACGCAGTGATTTGCAATACTTAATGCAGTGGATGAAAGACGCATCATGCTTTCTTCCCTTCTACATCAAAAGATGACAAGCTGTGACATCAGCACAGAAATGGCAGAAACCAAGTAAATCCATCTATTGCCTAAAGAAATGTGACCAGAAGTGGTCTTTTACAGCCAAAAAGCCATATCTCCGATGTAGATGTGCTAAGCTTAACTATGCATGAAAACAAAGGACATGGGGTGCTGAAAAACAGCAGCAGGTGCTTTGGACTGATGTGTCAAAATGTGAAATAATTGGCTGTAGCAGGAGGCTGCTTGTTTGCCGAAGGGCTAAAGAGCAGTAACATAATGACTGCAGGCAACAGTGAAGCATGATGGAGGTTTCTTGCAAGTTTGGGGCTGCATTTCTGCAAATGGAGTTGGAGATTTGGTCAGGATCAATGGTGTCCTCAATGCTAAGAAATACAGGCAGATACTTATCCATCATGCCATACCATCAGGGAAGTGTGTGATTGACCCCAAATTTATTCTGCTGCAAGACGACCTCCAACATACAGCCACTGTCATTAAGAACTATCTTCAGCATAAAGAAGAACAAGGAACCTGGAAGTGATGGTGTGGCCCCCACAGATCCCTGAACATCATCAAGTCTGTCTGCGATTATAGAAAGAGAGAGAAGGATTTGAGGCAGCCTACATTTATAGACGATCTGTGTGGGTTCTCCAAGATGTTTGGGACATCTTGTCTCTTTTAAAAACTATGTGCAAGTGTATCTAGAAGAATTATTGCTGTTTTGAAGACAAAGGGTAGTTACACCAAATATTGATTTGATTTTCTCTTCTGTTCATTCACTTTCTATTTGGTTAATGATAAAAATAAACTATTAACACTTCTATTTCTGAAAGCATTTGTAATATACAGCACTGTTTCACACTTGCCTAAAACGTTTGCTATATATATATATATATATATATATATATATATATATACACTGTATATACAGTATACACTCACCAGCCACTTTATTAGGTACATCTGTTCAATTGCTTAACACAAATTGCCAATCAGTCAATCACATGGCAGCAACTCAATGTATTTAACCACTTCAGCCCCATAAGGATTTACCACCTTCCTGACCAGAGCACCTTTTGCAATACGGCACTGCGTCGCTTTAACTGACAGTTGTGCGGTCGTGCGACGTTGTACCCAAAATTGATGTCCTTTGTTCCCCACAAATACAGCTTTCTTTTGGTGGTATTTGATCACCTCTGTGGTTTTTATTTTTTGCGCTATAAACAAAGGGCGACAATTTTGAAAAAAAACACATTTTTTTAACTTTTTGCTATAATACATATCCCAAAATAAATATATAATAAAAAATGTATTTCTCAGTTTAGTCCGATATATACATAGTTAGGTTGAAAAAAGACACAAGTCCATCTAGTTCAACCAATAAAAAAAAAAAAAATAGAAAAATGATATATAACCATACAGTCCCATATACCCAATCCTTCACCCACAGTTGATCCAGAGGAAGGCAAAAAACCCCAGCAAAGCATGATCCAATTTGCTATAGCGAGGGAAAAAATACCTTCCTGATCCCCCAAGAGGCAATCGGATTTTCCCTGGATCAACTTTACCTAAAAATGTTAGTGCCCGGTTATATTATTTGCTTGTTATTTGTAAGAATCCAGGCCTTTTTTAAAGCAATCTACAGTGCTGGCCAAAACCACCTCTGGAGGGAGCCTATTCCACATTTTCACAGCTCTAACTGTGAAGAAACCTTTCCGTATTTGGAGATGAAATCCTTTTTCCTCTAAAAGTAAAGAGTGACCCCTTGTCCTTTGTAATGACCTTTAAGTGAATAACTGAACACCAAGTTCACTATATGGACCACTTATGTATTTGTACATGTTCATCATATCCCCCTTAATCTCCTCTTCTCAAGAGAGAATACATTCAGTTCCTCTAATCTTTCCTTGTAGCTGAGCTCCTCCATGCCTCTTATTAGTTTGGTTGCCCTTCTCTGCACTTTCTCCAGTTCCCCGATATCCTTTTTGAGAACTGGTGCCCAAAACTAAACTGCATATTCCAGATGAGGTCATACGAATGATTTGTACAGGGGCAAAATGATGTCCTTATCTCTGGAGTCCATACCTCTCTTAATACACAAAAGGATTTTGCTTGCTTTGGAAACTGCAGCTTGGCATTGCATGCCATTATTAAGCTTATGATCTACCAGAACCCCCAGATCCATCTCCACTATGGATTCCTCCAGTTGTACTCCCCCTAGTAGGTATGATGTTTGCATGTATATTCTTAGCCCCCAAATGCATAACTTTACATTTATCAACATTAAACCTCATTTGCCACATAGTTGCCAATTAGACAGTGCATTGAGGTCAGCTTGTAAGTTGGAGACATCCTGCAAGGAAGTTATTCCACTGCATAGCTTGGTGTCATCTGCAAACACTGAAATGGTACTTTTAATCCCAGACCCTATATCAGGGGTAGGGAACCTGTGGCTCTCCAGCTGTTGTAGAACTACATTTCCAATGAGGCATTGCAAGGCTGATGGATACAATTACTCCCAGAAGCATGATGGGAAATGTAGTTCTACAACAGCTGGAGAGCCGCAAGTTCCCTACCCCTGCCCTATATCATTTATTAATATATTGAAAAGTAAGGGTCCCAATTCTGAACCTTGGGGTACACCACTGATAACCTTAGACCATTCAGAGTAAGAATCATTAACCACTACTATTCGGTCTTTCCAAGCCTGTAGACTTTACCTTACACATTAGCCAGTGTGGGGAACTGGTTCAAACGCTTTTGCAAAATCCAAGTATATCACGTCTACAGCCACCCCTCATATATATCCTTCTACATATTTTTGGTGGAAAATAAAAGCGCAATAGGCATATATTGATTGGGTTGCGCAAAAGTTATCGCGTTTACAAACTATGGGAATAGATTTATGGAATTTTTATTATTATATTTTTACTAGTAATGGCGGTGATCTGCGATTTTTAGCGGGACTGTGATATTGTGGCGGACAGATCGGACACTTCTGACACTTTTTTAAAAATAGCCACCGATTACTGTATAAATGTCATTGGCAGTGAAGGGGTTAACACTAGGGGCGATCAAGGGGTTAAGTGTTCCCTAGGTAGGTGTTTCTAACGGTTCGGGGACTGTAGTGACTGGGGGTGGAGAGAGAAAGCTCCCGATCACTGGGAGCAGCAGATCTCTCTCCACTTCCCTGTCAGAATGGAGATCCGTTTGTTTACATGAACAAATCCCTGTTCTGGCTCTGTGAGGAGTGATCGTGGGTGGACATAATGCCCGCCGGCCATGCACATTGGCTCCAGAGACGTGCAGTGGGCACCTCCCCCCGCAGTCTCTTAAAGCGCCGCCATACAGCTACGGCGATTTGCGCAGGAGAGCCGACCTGCTGCCATCAAATGAGGGTGGCTGGTCAGCAAGTGGTTACGCTTGTAAATGTGATGAAGATGACTTGCTGAAGTTCAAACGGAGCATCATAATGAGGAAGGAAGGGTATTTAAGTGACTTTGAACGTGGCATGGTTGTTGGTGGCAGATGGGCTGGTCTGAGTATTTCAGAAACTGCTGACCTACTGGAAATTTTCATGCACAACCATCTCTAGGGTTTACATAGAATGGTCAGAAAAAGAGAAAATATCCAGTGAGCGGAAGTTGGGTAGACGAAAATACCATGTAGATATCAAAGGAGGATGGGCAGACTGGTTTGAGATGATAGAAAGGCAACAGTAACTCAAATAACTACTTGTTAGAACTAAGGTATTCTGAATGCTATCTCTGAATGCACAACACATCAAACCTTGAAGAAGTTGGGCTAAAACAACAGAAGACCACACCAGGTGCCACTCCTGTCAGCTAAGAACAGGAAACTGAGGCTACAATTCACACAGGCTCACCAAAATTGGACAATAGAAGACTGGAAAAACGTTGCCTGGTCTGATGAGTCTTGATTTAAAGCTGCGCCATTCAGATGGTAGGGTCAGAATTTGGTGTAAACACTAAAAGCATGGATCCATCCTGCCTTGCATCGATGGTTCAGGCTGGTGGTGGTGTAATTGTGTGGGGGATATTTTCTTTGCAGACTTTGGGCCCCTTAGTACCAATTGAGCATCGTTTAAATTCCACGGCCTACCTGAGTATTGTTGCTGACCATGTCCATCCCTTTATGACTACAGTGTACCCATCTTCTGATGGTTACTTCCAGCAGGATAATGCACCATGTCACAAAGCTCAAATCATCTCACCACTGGTTTCTTGAACATCACAATGAGGTCACTATACTCCAATGGCATCCACAATCACCAGATCTCAATCCCATTGAGTACCTTTGGAATGTGGTGGAACAGGAGATTTGCAGTCGACTGCATGATGCTTTCATGTCAATACAGTGCCTTGAAATAGTAATCATACCCCTTGAAATGTTCCACATTTTGGCATGTCATAACCAAAAATGTAAATTGATTTTTATTTGGATTTTATGTGATAGACCAACACAAAGTGGCACATAATTGTTAAGTGGAAGGAGAATGATAAATGGTTTTCCACATACATTTAATAATAAAATAAAGTTTGGCGTGCATTTGTATTCAGCCCCCTTTACTTTGATACCCCTAACTAAAATTTAGTGGCACCAATTGCCTTTAGAAGTCACCTAATTAGTAAATAGAGTCCACCTGTGTGTAATTTAATCTCAGTATAAATACAGCTCTTCTGTGAAACCCTCAGAGGTTTGTTAGAGAACCTTAGTGAAACTAATAGCATCACGAAGGCCAAGGAACGCACCAGCAGGTCAGGGATACATTTGTGGAGAAGTTTAAAGCAGGGTTAGGTTATAAAAAAATATTCCAAGCTTTGAACATCTCACCGAGCACTGTTCAATCCATCATCCACAAATGGAAAGAGTATGGCACAGCTGCAAAACTACCAAGACATGGCTGTCCACCTAAACGGACAGGCCAAGCAAGGAGAGCATTAATCAAAGAAGCGGCCAAGAGGCCCATGGTAACTCTGGAGGAGCTGCAGAGATCCACAGCTCAGGTGGGAGAATCTGTCCACGGGACAATGATTAGTTGTGCACTCCACAAATCTGGCCTTTATGGAAGAGTGGTAAGGAGAAAGCCATTGTTGAAAGAAAGCCATAAGTAGTCCTGTTTGCTGTGTCCCCCACATGGCTTCTTGCAAACTACAAACATGTGGAAGAAGGTGCTCTGGTCAGATGAGACCAAAACTGAACTTTTGGCCTAACAAAACACTATGTGTGGCAGAAAACTAACACTGCACATCATCCTGAACACATCATCCCCACTATGAAACATGGTGGTGATAGTATGTGGTGGGGATGCTTTTATTCAGCAGGGACAGAGAAGCTGGTCAGAGTTGATGGGAAGATGGATGGAGCCAAATACAGGCAATCTTAGAATACATTTATTAGAGTCTGCAAAAGACTAGAGACTGGGGCGGAGGTTCACCTTCCAGCAGGACAACGACCCTAAACATACAGCCAGAGCTACAATGGAATGCTTTGGATCAAAGCATATTGATGTGTTAGAATGGCCCAGTCAAAGTCCAGACCTAAATCCAATTGAGAATGTGTGGCAAGACTTGAACATTGCTGTTCACAGATGCTCTCCATCCAATCTGGCAGAGCTTGAGCCATTTTGCAAAGAAGAATGTATCTAGATGTGCAAAGCTGGTAGAAACATATCCAAAAAGACTTGCAGCTGTAATTGCAGCGTAAGCTGGTTCTAAAAAGTATTAACTGGGGGGGCGGAATACAAATGTACGCCACACTTTTCACATATTATTTGTAAAAAGTTTTGAAAACCATTTATCATTTTCCTTCCGCTTCACAATTATGTGCCACTTTGTGTTGGTCTATCACATAAAATCCCAATAAAATACATTTACGTTTTTGGTTGTAACATGACAAAATGGGGAAAATTTCAAGGGGTATGAATACTTTTTCAAGGCACTGTATGGGCCAAAATCTCTAAGGAATGTTTCCAACACCTTGTTGAATCAATGCCATGAAGAATTAAGGAGGTTCTGAAGTCAAAAGGGGGTCCAACCCAATACTAGCAACTCAAGGTGTACCCAAAAAAGTGTCAGGTAAGTGTGTTTATATATATATATATATATATATATATATATATATATATATATATATATATATATGTGAGAGAGAGAGAGAGAGAGAGAGAGAGAGAGAGAGAGAGAGAAAGTGACACAACATGGTCCTATTCATTTTCTGGCTGGGAATCTCCAGCCATGTAAACAAAATGGGCAGGGAAAGAACTGATATCACTGACCAAACATGGCCACATTGCCATATTTGGTCAATGACATCACCTGGGAGACCCCACCACTTTGGTTACATTTAGCGGCTGGGATTGGTAGATGTGATTAGTGGCAAATGTAGCAAGAGGATCAAATGTGTCTGTCATCAGAGGGTTTAATCTTTTGGTGATTGTTAATAATTATGATTGAAGGTGATTTGGACTGCTGGACCATGTGATTCATGATGAATTTACATAGTGAGACATTTTGGGGAATTGTATTTTTAATTAAAGGACTTGTCCAAATGTGAGCCCTTATTTACACTTTTCTTGTGTGATTTAGTAGGGGGTCCTATGTAACCCTTATTCATTCACATAGAGGGAGGCTGGTAAGTGGGGGCTATCTTAATATTAGAGGGAGCTTACAGATTCCAATAAGCCCCCCACCCACAGAATCACACAACCACTGGACCAGGGTGCTTCACCAGAGGGGTGAGAGGAAGTCCCCCTGGCAAGGTACCCCCACTGTGCTGAGGGCATGTGGCCTGGAATGCTCTCTCCTCTCCTAGCCAGCCAGACAGCATACTCGAATAAGGGTCTGGTATATTTTTTGGGGGGAGACATCATGCATTTTTTTCAAATGTATACCAAACATTGCATGAATATTGGTGTTGCCCCACACACTTTTTTTGTGTGGCCTTGCCATCCATACCAGACCCTCATTTCACCAGACATTGTTGGTCCAGGGAATATCCAATTAACATGTGAGGGATTAGGAAGAAGTTTAATGTTCACCTTCTGGGGCAAATTTGATCAAGCTTTAGGCTGGATTAACACGGTTGTGTGTGGCTCACAGCAGGGGGTCTGATGCATCCTTGTTCTCCATTTCAGATCTGAATTAGGTCCGAATTGTTGCCTGAATTTGGACCTGAAATGGAGCACAGGACCCTTGTGCTGTGAGCTCCACGGCCACCTTGGAGATGTGTGAAAGGCTCCATTGAGAGCCGATCACACCCCCCTATCATGCAAATTGGATGCAGAGAAATCCACATCCAATTCGCAATAATGTGAACCCATCCTTAAAGTTTTTTTTGCTTTTCTCTGGATTAACTGTGGGTATGAGATTTGGTGTTTTTTCAACCTAACTATGTAACCATGTATCTGTTTAATCACTTGCCGACCGGTGGCTGATGGTGACAGAGTGGCTCGATATCGCAAACCGCCGTCATATGACGGCGGCTGCGAGATCCCTCACTGTGAGCACGCGCGCCACCGAAGTCACGCTCGTGCGCTCACTGTGTTTCGGGAGGGCCAGGGAGTGCGTAGGACTCGATTGCCGCTGGCTACCCGCGATGGCCCCCCCGCAGTGAGAGAATGGAGGTCCATGTATGTAAATCATGTGATCACACCCCCCCCCCCCCCGCCAGCCCAGCACCAATACAGTTAGAACACACCCAGGGAACACTGTTAACCCTTAGAGCGCCCCCTTCATGTTAACCTTTTCACTGCCAATGGCATTTACACAGTAATCATTGCATTTTTATAGCACTGATTGCTGTATAAATGCCAATGGTCCCAAAAAAGTGTTAAAATGGTCCGACATGTCTGCTGCAATATCGCAGTACCGCTAAAAATCACAGTTTGGTGCCATTACTAGTAAAAAATAAAAATAAATAAAAACCCCAGAAATGAATTCTCATCCATAAACGCAGCAACTTTTGCGCAAACCAATCAATAAACGGCGATTGCGATTTTTTTTACCAAAAATATGAGGAAGAATATAAATCGGCCAAAACTGATGAAAAAAAGTTTATATTTTTTTTTGGGATTTGCATTTGAGCAAAAAGTAAGAAATTTGATTTTTTTTTTGCAAAATTGTCACTCTTCTTTAGTTTATAACGGCGATCAGAAATGACGCAAAGGGGATCAAATACCACCAAAAGAAAGCTCTATTTGTGGGGAAAAAAGGACGCACATTTTGTTTGGGTACAACGTCGCACGACCGCGCAATTGTCAGTGAAAGCGACGCAGTGCCAAATCGCAAAAAGTGCTCTGGTCCTAAAGTGTGAAGTCCTTCCGGGGCTGAAGTGGTTAACCCTCATCAAGGATATCATCTTTACCAAACCCTCATTTATGATAATCCCCAGCTGCTCTTTTGACAAACAGAACTATGTCTATGAAACTGTCATTTACTGGTCAATTGAAACCGCATTCTTTTTCCTTGTAAATGACAGTTTTGTTGTAGTAGGTTGTATACATCACACAGGTTTGCCACTTCATAGTCAAGTTCACCCCAGGCACGATATTTAAGCAAATTCAGCATTTTTAATATTTCCCTTTATGCATTATTTAACGGAACCCGGTAATGTTCCGCTCATCCCTAACACACACACATATTCAAGTTAACTTTCATTTAACAACTGATTGAATGTGGGAGTATGAACCCCATTGATGGCTGTAAATAAAAACTTGTTTATTTAGCAAATTAATCAATTTGCCATTGAGAACTAAAGCATGCTCCTCAAACTCATATGGCAAAGCTTACTAATATGCAGTAACTAAAAGTCAATGTCTCACAGATCCTCCTAGGTGTAGTAATTCAGCAACAACCAGTAGCTCTATATTTCAGATTTACTTTGCTGACAACAGTGGAGGGCCAGGTGTTAATAGCTGTACTTGCTACATAGGAAACATAAATGGGTCTCGGGCAGTACAACCATGATTTGTTTCTCATAAGGAATAATGCACGGCTGCACCAGATTCTGTGTGCACCAGTTTTTAACAAATCTCCCCCATTGTATATACAGGACAGGTGATGACCCTGTTGCTCAAGTGCAACAAATAAAATCCTTATATACTACAGCAAGCCTTACAAACCATCATCATTGTGTATAAATGTATAAAATGTATAAAGTTGGCTTAGACTAAAGATAACATGATGTTGATAAGAAAACCAACGCATACAAATTACCATCACTTTAAAGCTTTAAATGCAAAACTAAAAAAAAATAATAATAATAATAATATATTGCAGCTTACCAATCATTAGATGTGGTAGCTGCTTTTGTTTTGTTTATTTAAGCTTTTTTCCCTATATCTTCACCTGGTTATCCAGCTAGTAACACACCTCCTGTATTACAGTGCCCCCACTCTGGAAGAATGAGCACAGGGGGCACCGTTAGACAGCAGCATTGTCAGTCTGGGAGGCGAGTAGTGTTAGAAGTACTAGCAGATTTAGATACACTAGCAAATTGAAGCCAAACTCCAGTTAATACTTTATAAGCAGTTGCAGAAGTTTTTGTTACTTTTTGAATAAAGGTTTTACATAAATAAAACAGGTAATTGTAAGCACCCCTGCTGAATTGTTTGTCTCTCTATCTCAGGGTTTCTCAACCAGGGTTCCGTGGATCCCCTAGGGTTCCTCCAGAGGTTGCTAGGGGTTCCTTGAGCAATGGTCAATTTCTACCTCTCAGATAAATTCCCAATGACACCATTGATCTTTTTAGCTATCTGTAAGGGGGCAATTCTTCCCAATGACCACAAATGTAAGGAGCATTCTTCCCATTGGCCATCACACTAATGTATCATGAGTTGTAGATTTTTCATTTTTAGTAGGGGTTCCCCGAGACCGGAGAATTATTTCAACGGTTCCTTGGTGTTGAAAGGGTTGAGAAAGGCTGCTCTGATAAATCTGCATGAGAGCTTGTTCT
Organism: Glandirana rugosa; assembly: GCA_018402905.1. Classification (NCBI taxonomy): domain Eukaryota; kingdom Metazoa; phylum Chordata; class Amphibia; order Anura; family Ranidae; genus Glandirana; species Glandirana rugosa. The sequence continues at coordinate 806,765 of BLSH010387554.1, read as the reverse complement.
TTTGAAAAACAACAGACTTACTGGCCAGTTTACCTGATGAAAATAGAGGAAAGAACGCTCAAAAAAGAAAACAAATGCAGCCTTCATATCTAAGAATTGGTAAGCTGCAATATAATAAATGTTCGCTTTTGAGTTTATTACTGCTTTAATCAATTTAAAACAGCAATGCAACATGCATTATTTGAACAATAGAAATATTAGTAACCACAGTTCATCACCAAACCCTTGGCACTGGATTCCTAAAAGAATGACACATGGCTTTCCAATTAAGTCATTTTTATCACAATACCAGCTTTTGAAATACATTTATCAGCATTAGTAGGTCAATATTAATATGCTGAATTTTTACTGAATACATTTTAAAAGATGAAGCCACTTACCCAATGGAGTCACTGGGCTGAGTCTGGAGTAGAGAAAGAAAGTCAAAAGAAACAGCATTGTAATAGCCTTTGTGCAAATGGGAAAATAGGACTTGGACCTTTTTGCTCTGAGTTTTAAGAGATAGTCTGCTTTCTCCCTAAATCTGCAGTATATAGAAGATTTTGTTTTCCTTATTTATCACTATGACCTCTTCTTTATCATGTCCAGTGGACACATTATCAGAAGGAAGTTGATGAAATGGGCCAAGCCTCTGACCTTTCTAGCCAAGTTCTGCCATGTAAACAAGGATATTTTTACTGATTGATCCTCAAGCCTCATCCTTCTATTGTCTTCACAGGCTGGAATTCTGAAAATGATACAGGCTTATCCGAAGGGGAACACAGGGGATGGACTTTCAGGAGACAGCTCATTAAACTGAAGTCAGCCCTTCCGTTTGTCCTGCTAAATCACATGTTCAAAACACCTTCCAACTCCAATTTTAGAATATTGGCAGCCCCAAACTGTCCTTCTAATTTACCGTCAGGGAAGTTGGGGAAGCATTTTTTCGATGATGAACAGACTAAAGTTTACACAATGACACATTAATATTAAAGCGTAACTTAATATAAAAAGTGAAGCTTTGCTATCTTATAGGGAAGATCTAAAAATGGTAATCTTCCCTGAGCAGTGCTCTGAAAAATCTACAATTTGCCCTGAATTCCTCTTGAAAAATAGCATATCTGCAGTACAAGATTTCCTAAGGCACTGCTGCCAGGAATGCTTGTTTCACTAGAATGAGATTTGGTGATGTCACTACTGTGCTGTTCACTTTTTTGCTGGAGACAAAAAGACTGTATCTGAGGACATGCAGTGAAAGGATCTCCCTGCTTTGGCTTTACCACTGATGAGCACTACACCCATATACTTCACTGTCCACCGCTGAACAACAGTGTACCCACATACTTCACTGGCCACCGATGACCAACACTGCACCCACATATTTCTCGAATAACTACCAAATGAATACACGCCACTGACCACCATGACATGCACTTTTCCCTTAACCACCACTGCACTAACATGCACTTCCCTATTGACCAACACTGCATCCACACAATTCTTCACTGACCCACTACACTGACTGGCACTGCACACTTCTGCACTGTATTAGCTGATTGTGTGTGAGAGAGCATCCATCCAGGAAAAAGCTGCATCAAGACCTGAAAGGATTAATAGGCAAGTGCTCCTATATCTATAATGTCACTATTGTCACCCAGTTTCTCTGTGCGTGTGTGTGTGTATATATACACACACACACACACACACACACACACGGTATCTCACAAGAGTGCACCCCTCACATTTTTGAAAATATTTTATTACATCTTTTCATACGACAACACTGAAGAAAGTAGTGAGTGTACAGCTTGTATAACAGTTGTGCAGGACACCGGGGATGTGTCCTAGAAAGCAGGTACATTCCACCCGATATTGGAGCCATGGTCCCTTTAAGAAGGACGATTGCAGAGTCTCAAACCCAGATTGCTAGGACTTCGGTACCTATGGGGTTAAGACCCGGGGAAGGGAGGTCTGAAAGGCAGCAGAGACTCAGTGCACCTGTGTCAAGGAAGTGAGAGAGAGAGGGAGAGCTCAAAGCTGGACAGCAAGCGTGAGCTCTCTGAATCAACTGAGACACAGGCTGCTGAACTGTCTGGCCGGCCTGACACGCTGACTCTGGAGGAGCCTAACCGAGCTGTGGGACTGGAGACTAGCGGTGAGCCTGTTGTTTTAGTTATCAATACCAGGATGCTGGGCTATGTATTTACTTTGGCTGAAGAAAGCTGTCATTTGATTTTGTTTGCTTCAAAATAAATGGACTGTTTACTTCAATAAACTGGCTGGCGGTCATTACGGAGCTACCCCCAGGTTACACAGTGTAAATTTGCTTTCCCCTCAAAATAACTCAACACAGTCATTAATGTCTAAACCACTGGCAACAAAAGTGAGTACACCCCTAAGTGAAAATGTCCAAATTGGGCCCAATTACCCATTTTCCCTCCCAGGGTCATGTGACTCGTTAGTGTTACAAGGTTTCTGGTATGAATGGGGAGCAGGTGTGTTAAATTTGGTATTATCACTCACTCTCTCATACTCGTCACTGGAAGTTCAACATGGCACCTCATGGCAAAGAACTCTGAGTATCTGAAAAAAGAATTGTTGCTCTTGATAAAGATGGCCTAGGCTATAAGAAGATTGCCAAGACCCTTAAACTGAGCTGCAGCACGATGGCCAAGACCACACAGCAGTTTAACAGGACAGGATCCACTCAGAACAGGCCTCACCATGGTCAACCAAAGCAGTTGAGTGCACGTGCTCAGCATCATATCAAGGCCAAGGAACACATCAGACAGGTCAGGGATAAATTTGTGGAGAAATTTAAAGCACTGTTAGGTTATAAAAAAAATCCCAAGCTTTGAACATCTCAGGGAGCACTGTTCACTTCATCATCTGAAAATGGAAAACGTATGGCACAACTGCAAACCTACCAAGACATGGCCGTTCACCTAAACGGACAGGCCGGGCAAGGAGAGCATTAATCAGAGAAGCAGCCACGGCAACTCTGGAGGAGCTGCAGGGATCCACAGCAGCTCAGGTAGGAGAATCTGTCCACAGGACAACTATTAGTCATGCACTCCACAAATCTGGCCTTTATGGAAGAGTGGCAAGAAGAAAGCCATTGTTGAAAGAAAGTCATTAATTCATATTTGTAGTTTGCAAGAAGCCATGTGGGGGACACAGCAAATATGTGGAAGGCGGTTCTCTGGTCAGATGAGACCAAAATTGAACTTTTTGGCCTAAAAGCAAAACTCTATTTGTGTCGGAAAACTAACACTGCACATCACCCTGAACACACCATCCCCAACATGGTGGTGGCAGCATCATGTTGTGGGAATGCTTTTCTTTAGCACGGACAGGGAAGTTGGTCAGAATTGATGGGAAGATGGATGAAGCCAAATACAGGGCAATCTTAGAAGAGAATACTGTTACAGTCTGCAAAAGACTTGAGACTGGGCGGAGGTTCACCTTCCAGCAGGACAACGACTCTAAACATACAGCCAGAGCTACAATGGAATGCTTTGGATCAAATCATATTCATGTTAGATTGGCCCAGTAAAAGTCCAGACCTAAATCCAATTGAGAATCGGTGGCAAGACTTGAAAATTGGTATTGACAGATGCTCTCCAATCTGACAGAGCTTGAGCCATTTTGCAAAGAATTGGTAAAAATGTCACTCTCTAGATGTGAAAAACTGGTAGAAACATCCCCCACCCCCCAAAAAAAAAGACTTGAAGCTGTAATTGCAGTGAAAGGTGGTTCTACAAAGTATTGACTCGAGGAGCTAAATACAAACGCACACCACCATTTTCAGATATTTATTTGTACAAAATTTTGAAAAACATTTATCATTTTCCTTCCACTTCACAATTATGTGCCACTTTGTGTTGGTTTATCACATAAAATCCCAATAAAACACATGTTTTTTGGTTGTAACATGACAAAATGTGGAAAATTTCAAGGGGTATGAATACTTTTTCAAGACACTGTATGTTGTCAGTCTTTTCCTCTCCTTTGTGTATAGTCCTTTCTTCTGTTCCCTTTGTCAGCAACTTCCATTAACCTGCAGATAACTTTGGTGAGTACAGGTAAATAACAGGAAGTCTGTGACAAGAATACTGGGAAATTGACGGAAGGCTGTAAGGATACATGCTGTTAACGGTTTCAACCCATTACGGCACAGTATATATTTTTGAAAGCAAAAGGCGGCACTCCAAACTACTGCAGTTAATTTATTGGTGGTTGCTATGCAAAGGTATAAAAGCAGACGCGTTTCGGCGGGCACAGCCGCCTTGGTCACAGCTTAAAAACATAATCAAAAATACAAATTTATATAGAAGGAAGATAGCACCAAAATGAAACGCCCCTCCGCCCCAATCATTAGGTCCAATCCAAATTCAGGATTCAAATGACAGGACATTGGAGGATTTATAAATCCCTTTTTGATAAGAAAGGAAAAAAGGGAAAAAATAGCACCTGGGCAGATAAAAATATGTGACAACATACAAGACTGCATATTGAATACTAACCATGAACCGAAACATAAAAATTTAGGACGAATCAATAAAGTCCAATTGCACTTATACAAAAATCCAAACGGGCATCTGTGAAAAAAGCATATAATAGAACATGTATATTAACCAAACATTTCCATCTATAACTGTCTTTAATAACTCCATAATCTTTACGTCTTGGGGTTCAATGAGTCCCAACATGATCATGTGTGAAATATAGAGGAAGTATACATCTTATTGAATTTGCAAACTGCCCTCCTAATGTACATGCTATGATGGACTAAACAATGATAGGCAAAAAAAAAAAACAGATGCCCTCCGAAGAGTGATCCACACCTGGATCGCTATTCAGAGAGCACACGAAAAAAAAACACCCCCAAAGATGCCCTCCAAAGAGGGATCCAAACCTGGATCGCTATTCAGAGATCACACCAAAAACCCCAAAAAACCAAAGATGCCCTCCGAAGAGCGATCCACACCTGGATCGCTATTCAGAGAGCACACAAAAAAAAACAAAGATGCCCTCCGAAGAGCGGTCCAAACCTGGATCGCCATTCAGAGAGCACCAGAAAAAAAAAAAAAAAAAACATGTTCATTTAAGAAAAAGATCCAAATCATATCTACTATTTATACCCACCGGAGACCTCGTCTGTAGATGATATATCCACCAGACTTCCCTTTTCAAAAGTCTCCGATGGGTATCTCCTCTCCTGGGTGCCATGGTAACCCTTTCCAACCCACAAAACCTGAAACCAGCTGTATTGCCTTGATGGACATGTTTGAAATGTTTGGAAACGTTGGAGAGTCCTTTATCATGTAAGTACCCTACTCTATGGTAATGTTCACTAATGCGCACTCGTAGTGGGCGAGTAGTACAACCCACATACTGTATGTTACAACGAGTGCATGCCACCAAATATACCACATAACCTGTGGCACAATTGATGTAACTTCTAATGTTGAACTCTTTGCCAGTAGTACAGGACACCACAGACTTGTGAGTGTCCGTGTGCATATGGCAAAACCTACATGTGGGAAAACTGCACATGTAAGACCCCTGGGTTTTCAGCCATATACTTTTAGGTCCAGAGACTGAGAACAAACTGGGGGACAACATATTACCAAGTGTGGGAGACCGGCGACTCGAGAAGCGACACCCTTGCGACAACACATCAGCTAAACTTTCATCAACATAGAATTGGCAAATATTTCTTAACTATTTTGTTAATTTTGCAATATTCTCTTGAATATGAAGTGACAAAAGTAACCGGCTTACTGTCAGAAAAGGAAGTCTTCCCACGTCCCCCCTCCTGTGTTCGTGGCTAGAGGCTTGATTATTAGAACTGTTGTCACCCTCCGTATCAGCACCTGTAGTATTGTCGCAACCACGGATAATGAGAGCGTCCCTCTTTCTAGTTGAAGCAATCCTACGGGCTCTTTCTATTAATGTAATATTGTATCCACGACCCAGCAGCCTGTCCGTGATTGCTGTGCATTCCCTTTCATATAGCTCATCAGAGGAACAATTGCGTTTAGCTCTCACAAACTCTCCCACTGGCACTGACTTAATGGTATGGACAGAATGACAACTGCTTGCTAATAACAGAGTTTCCTGCACATTCTTTACGGAAAGTTTTTGTGTGTATCATACCTGTTTCTGCATCACCTGTTAGAGTGAGATCTAGAAAATTTATAGTGTTGGGGTTGGGTCTCACAAGTGAATTCAAGATTCAGCTCGTTGGAATTAGCTAATTCATGTAAGAAGACAATGTCCCCTTTGGTAAGGTCCCAGACAAGGATCAGATCATCAATGTACCTGCCATATCCCTGAATGGAATCGCCACACGGGTTGGTAGGGGAGAAGAGAAACTCCTCCTCCCACCAACCCATATATAGATTTGCCAAAGAGGGGGGAAATCTGGCCCCCATAGATGCCCCCCTACATTGCAGGTAGAAATTTTTGTCAAACATAAAAAAAATTCTGTTCCAAAAGAAAGGTAACACACATGACCAAATATTCCTGCAAGTTAAATTCATATGAGCTGTAAGATTTAAGGTGAAACTGTAGTGCTCTTATAGCGAGATGGTGGGGAATGCAGGAATAAAGGGATTTGACATCCATGGTAACCCAAAGAAAAGTCCCCTTCCATTTCATACCATGGAATCTAGATAGAAGGGCAGATGTATCCTGAATATACCCCGGTAATCTACGTACTAGCAGCTGCAAATGTTGATCAACCCACTGTCCCAGTCTCTCCAATAATGAGCCAATGCCAGCAACTATTGGGCGACCTTGCACTGGACTAGTATTTTTATGCAATTTAGGAAGATGGTGAAAGACTGGGGGCAGTGGAATTCTCAACATGCAAGTACTCTGCAGCTTTGTTGGAAATGGCCCACATTTGCACTCCATCATCTAGGAGACTAGTTAATTGCATATTGAAGATGACAGTGGGATTAGAGGAAAGGGCACGATAAGTGGTGTCGTCTTCTAATTGTCTAAGAGCTTCTGCTTTATAATCATCTGCATTCAGCACCACCACTGATCCCCCCTTATCAGCTTCCCTAATCACTACGGGTGCTCAAAACTTTAAGTGCACGGCGTTCGTGCGGTGTGAGATTGTCATGCGATCCACGGTGTTCACTATAGTTCTTGTCACTGAGTTGTTGTAACTCCATCTCTACCAATTTCTGAAAGGTCTCCACCGGGCCACTTCTATCTTGAATGGGATAGAAATATCTATCCACTGGTATACTGACATCAGAATGCAGACCATATGTGCCCTCGTTAGATTCAGCAAAAAGTCTGTCCAACATAGACTTCACTCTGAGGTCTTGAAATGTAAATACACACTGACCCTCAGCTGACGATTCAATACCCCCATTATCATTATTGATTCGTCCTAAATTTTCATGTTTTGGTTCATGGTTAGTATTCAGTATGCAGTCTTGTATGTTGTCACATATGTTTATCTGCCCGGGTGCTATTTTTTTCCTTTTTCCTTTCTTATCAAAAAGGGATTTATAAATCCTGTCATTGGTCCATCACACAGATGTGTTGAATGAATTTGGATTGGACCTAATGATTGGGGCGGAGGGGCGTTTTGTTTTGGTGCTATCTTCCTTCTATATAAACTTGTATTTTTGATTATGTTTTTAAGCTGTGACCAAGGCGGCTGTGCCCACCGAAACGCGTCTGCTTTTATACCTTTGCATTGCAACCACCAATAAATGAACTGCAGTAGTTCGGAGTGCCGCCTTTTGCTTTCATATCTATTTTGGATGCGGTGGCGAGGACACCCAGGCTGAGCACCTGTACAAGTGGATTCAGACTTTATGGGAATACCAGCAGCACAAGGCAATCAGAACACCTCCGTTGAGCGCTGCACACCTGCACTATACAGTATATATTTAGTCTATAGTGGTATGGGTTCGCCCAGTGCTTGTGATTAATGTTGGGATATGAAGTGCTGCATATGCAGATTTATGGAGAGGACTACACCTCAGAAGTTATGAGACCTTAGCACCCAATAGTTTAAACTTGGAAGCGTCTCTTTTCTCCAGGGTCAGTAATGCTATTTTAGTTTTTTTTTTTACAAGCAGCTAGCAGCTTATTGTAATTATTTGACATCTTAATGAGTCCCACAATAATGGTAATTTAATTTATCAAGAATGTTCTATTTTCTTTCTAGGAAATAATAAAAAAAAAATCTAGCTATATTCTGTGTACATTATGCACTATATAATTTTTGGACACCACATACTCCATTATAAAATATTAAATGATTAATCAATATCAAGTAACATAAACAGCATGCTTGGTCATGTAGTGCTTTAAAAACAAATGATGAGAAACAATGAAGTACACAACCCAGATCAACCAACTAGTGATCAATAAATATTATTATGCCTCTAAAATACAAACCTTGGTGGAATTTGATGTGTAAAAATGTTATTGCTTTTTTTCTTTACATTTTATTAAATGAAGCACAAAATAAAACTGAAATGGACTATTTCATTATCTGCATCTTTTGGACCTAAACAGACCTTCAGTTTGTGATTATACCCTAAAGTGTGTATTGCTATCTGCTGCCTTAAAAAACAAACCCAAACCCGCCAATCAAAATTTAACCCAGCCTGCATTCACACAGGGGCGATCCGACTTCAGCAGACTTTACTAGGCGACTTTCAGCGCGACTTCAGGCGACTTACAACACGACTTCATGCCAGGCAACTTTGCCTGTAGCCAGAGAAGAGAGGGAGGGGGTTGCCCAGGATAAATTATTTTCCTTTTACTGTAAAGTCGCTTCCATATAGATGGGGGATCCGACATGGAGGCAACTTCCATTGAATTCCATGGGCACAAGTCGGATAGAAGTCACCTTTAAGTCGTGCAGGAACCTTTTCTGAAGTCGGAGCGACTTCAGTAGTGTACATTAAGATGGATCCCATTCACTTTAATGGGATTTCAGGTGTTAAGAGACTTGGGGCGACTTGAGGCGACTCAAGTCAGAGCGCAAGTTGCCCCTGTGTGAACGGCACTAGCACTATGACAACAGCAAGTCTAAGCTTTGGTTGGGTTGGGTCTGTGACACTTGATTGCTTTTATTTTTTGTGTCATTGAAAAAAAACACTAGTAAATCACTTGTGAGGAAATTAACAGTAAATTCTCTGAAATCATTCCCTAATGATTTGTGAAATGAAAACCAATTGAAATGTCATCTTTCACTTATAAGTGTGTTTTCTGGACATTTTCCTGCCATTTTCACTTTATAATTATACCCCAAGCTGTGTTTCACGGTGCCGGTCTAGTAAACTAAGACATTATCTACTCCAGTGAATGCTATTTAGAATATGTAACAAGAGTGATGCAGGTCCCAGCACACCGATACAATGCATTAAATGATAGGAATTGTTTATACTGTCTGTAATGAAAGCTGAATCTCTCCGCAAGGGTATGCTATTATTATTATTATTAATAATTGACTTTAGAAAAATGGGAGCAGACTTTCTGTTCCCCGACTTTACAGGTGGCAGTAATAAACATATGAAAACAACTTAATAAAAATGCATATTGATTTTATTTGGTACAAATATTAAAATAATTGTATAAAAACAAACATAGTGTCACTTATTTGTGCACTCTGGTGTCCCTGCTCAACATGTTTCACCTTTTGGGGCTTCTTCAGGAGACTCGTGGGGACTGTACCAGGAAAGAGTACTATAACAGAGAAATATACACAATTTAGAAAATCATATACATTTATAAACAATGTAAGAGTGAAAAATACAAAATTACAAAAAAGAAAAAAATATAGTATGCAAAGTTTCGTGATATACTTTCTATTAAGAGAAGTCAATCGCTGTGACAACCTACCTAATAGAGTAGAGCAATATGGTTCAAAGGTGCAGGAGTGCCTTCTCCTATCTCCTAATATTCCGTTCTTCAGACCAAGGTCCCCATAGAAGAGAGCGTTGAGTATTGAGGGTATTGAGCACTGATAGGCAACATTGATGAGCACTGATAAGTTACACTGGCAGGCAGCATTGATGCGCATTGATAGGTGGGATTGATGAGCACTGATATGAGGCACTAATGGGCACTGATAGGTGGGATTGATGAGCACTGATAGGAGGCACTGATAGGTGGGATTGATGAGCACTGATAGGTTGCACTGATAGGCAGCACTAATGATCAGGGCATTAATTATCAGAGTAAACAATTAACTGACATTGTTGCCAGTTAAGGATTCTCCTTTCCTCACCCAGGCACAGTGTTGGAGGAAAGAGCTGCGGATAACCAGCAAGTCTGTTTACATGTGATCAGGTGATCACATGGTAAAGGACCACTGTGATTGCGCTGAATGCGCTGAATGCACATCCTAGCGGGTGCATGGGAGGCAGATTTCTGGGAGGAGGTCCATAGGGCTCGGATGGAGAGGGCGGCGAGGGGAGCCCATCATGGTTTCTTGCACTGGGCCCTGAGGATTCTAGTTATGCCTGTAACTTTTGCAGAATATGAGTCTGTCCCTGATGAAGAGAATGGGTTCTTTGCCGCCCTTCTTGACACCAGGCCATCCTCCAAAAATCTACACCTCACTGTGAGTGCAGATGTACTTACACCTGCCTACTGCCATTCCTGAGCAAGCTCTGCACTGGTGGTGCCCTGATCCCGCAGCTGAATCCACTGTAGGAGACAGTCCTGGTGCTTGCTGCACTTTCTTGGGTGCCCTGAAGCCTTCTTCACAAATGCAGTGGAAATGTTTTTTATGGGATTAAGTTAATTTTCATGGCAAAGAGAGACTTGGCAATTTATTGCAATTGATCTGGTCGCTCTTCATAACATTCTGGAGTATATGCAAATTGGTATCATAAAAACTGAGGCAGCAGACTTTGTAAAAATAAATATTTGTGTAATTCTCAAAACTTTTGGCCACAGCTGTGTGTATATATTGTGGCGTTATGAAAGGCGAGGTGATCGATAGACGTTATGTTTCACCTCGCATGCGTTCACTGAAAGGAAGCTAAGGGGGAATCCAGTCCGGCTTTTACAAGCCACCTTGGCAGGGTTGGTTCCAGACCAGATTTTGCGGGCCACTTGTGTCCATCAACAGGTGGTATAAAGGAAGCAGTTCTGGATCAGATGATTGCTCTGGCCTGGAAATCAGGATCTATCAAACCTGAGAGAGTTGGAACTGAAGCTTGCTCTACGACTGAAACAAAAGGTTTGCATGGTCTTTGTTGTGACTGGGAGAAGCCCTAAATTGCTCAGTTAGGGAAACTGAAGATGTTTAGTAAGAGCCTGGATGGCAAGGATTTATTTTCTGTTTTGTTTGTTTTATTTTCATGCAACCTTTTAAAAATAAAACTGGATACAAATCAGCTTTTAAGAAAACCTGCCGTTTAGCCTGCCTTTTTTTCCCAGGGAAGGTGATCCCCCTTGAGCTAACCCCCCCACAATAAATATATATAGTGATGTTATGCGAGGCGCCATAATGGATGGGCGATACTTGTCGCCTCCAATGCGATCACTTGGAGGCGGACTAGAGAGAGTCCGACCCGGGTTTTCCCAGCCACTGTGGCAGAGCTGGTTCCGACCCAGACTTTCTGCTCCACCCAAAGCCCTCTCCACCTGCATTTAATGATCAGGAAGAGATCTCACTGGAGCTTGATCCTGGATCTCAGTGGAGGAAGGCTGAGAGAGCTCTGTGAGCTATTTTGGACTCAAAAACAAGGTTTGCATTGTGCTCATGTTTTGTGGGTGTTGGGGTCAGCCCCACACCGTATAGTGAGGAATCACAATTGTTAGTTTAATGCCAGGCGGCGAGGTTTTGTTTTCTGTTTTCATTTGTTTGAATCTACAAACCTTTTACAATAACTGGCAAGCCACCAGATTTTAAAAAAGTTGGCCTGCCTGCTGAGTATTTTCCTGTGAAAAGTGATCCCCACTAGCTAATCTTCCACATTTGTATATGTGTGTGTTTTTACACTTTTGTGAGTATTCATGTTTAACTTTTCTTTGTAATTAAACCTGCGCAAACATTTCACTATTTTTTCAGAACAAGTCACAAACCGGTGAACCATATCTGAAGTTAGGGAAAATGTCAGAACGCTTGATCTACATTCTTGTTCAAGGTCTTTGATACAAAGAATTAAAACCAATAAATGTAGTTGACATTCAAGTAAACAAAATTTTCAGGAGAGACATTTTACATCACTTGAAAGTGAATGTTGAAGCATTTTTTTTGTTTTTGCTTTGAGTGGGGAAAGATTATACTGCCTGTTTTTTCATTGTCCATGTCTGTACTGAGAACCCCCAGTTGTAGTCTTAAAAGGTGTTTAAAGTATTGATTTAACTCTCAAATACCCCTTTTATGCATGATATTGTTCTGCTTGCTTTGTTAGCTGCGGCCTAGCATTGCAGTCTATTGCCAAGTCTGGTCTACAAGGACCCATCGCATATTTCTCCAGTGTATCACTTCCCAATGCGTGCTGTGCATGCACAATTTTAGCCGTTAAATGCATATTTTCAGATTTTTTTTTTTTTTTTTTTTAACACTGAACCCCATCTGTCAAGTAGTTACCCATCCCTGTTCTAATTAGGTCCTCCATTAGCATTGCTATAACCTCTGAACTTAATTCCTTGCATAATTTTTTTATCATCAGCAAATAATTAAATAGAACTCCTGATTAAAACCACCAGGTCATTTACAAACAGCTTTAACAGAATTGGCCCCAATACAAAACCCTGGGGCACACCACTCAACTTAAACCACTTCGAGCCTGACTCATTAACCACTGCTTTCCAAGCCCATTCCTGAAGCAAGCTTGTTGGCAGGTTTAGTTCCCATTCTATCCAGCAGGTGGCACCTTTCTACCTTGGGGATGGAGTGGAGTCTCAGGGGATGCTCCTCTGCAGCCTCCATGTCACCAGAGGAACATCTGTCCAATTAGATAGTGACCTTCTGTGGCCATCTTGGTTGGAGTAGTGCTAATAAATAGCCGTGCCCTGCAGGATTTTGGTGCATATTTGCAAGGGGACAATTTAGGGAGAGGAACGCTACTTGATAGTTCCAGAGGATTAGTGTTAGGGACAGATAACAGTCGAGGAAGGCAAGAGTAGGGGATACCCCTATGTGCCCCACATAGCCACCAGTATCCAGCTGCTAACTGCTCTAGTCTGCCACTGTAACTACCTGTTCCAAGCTAACCAAGCTACTACTTGTGTCGGTCACCCAGCCAGTTGATAACCCCTCCAGCATAGGCATTACAGTAATGTAGACATGCCTGTACTGTGACCTAATGTGCCTGAGGTTATGCCGCTGCATATCTGTGGTGAGGGGCTATAATCTCCTGGTGCTGGCCAGCCTAACTGGATTGCCTTATTACTCCTGTGCCATTAAGGACTGTGATAGCAGCCTACTGTGGCTGAATGGAATGGTAATCAAACCAGTTACTGCAAGTGAAAGAAAGGGGAAAGGTATGTGGAACTCTCCCCTATTGAGGCATAGAAATTGGACTTTAATGGTACCGTACACATTAAGTAGAACAATGATTTATAAATTCGTTTTTATTACAAGTATCTTTTAAAATACGGGAAAAAAATATATACTAAATGTATATCTGAGATTTACACAGACCAAAGATTCAGACATCTATACAGTTGGTCATTTAGAAAATACTTATGCAGTTCTCTGTAGACTCAACATGTTTTGCGGATTTATGAAATATCACAGCTTCCTCAGGAGTCTTTTATACAGAAGAATATGTGCATTTACATTTGATGTCTGTATTATACTGTAACAGTAGATAAAACAGATTAGAAAACACATATGACAATTCTATAACATACGTTTTAGGTACAGTTGTGTTCAAAATTATTCAACCCCCAATGCTGTAAATGGTTTTAGGGAATTTAGTGTACATTTGTAATTGTATTCTGAATGAAATCCTACAAGGACTTCTTAAAGAACCATATGCAACTAAAATGACATCAATTAGTTTTGTAATACAGTAGTAAATGTTTCTTTTGTGAATTCTTCATTGACATAATTATTCAACCCCTTAAAGACTACCACTCTGAAGAACAGAGGTTCAATGAAGTGTTTTCAATCAGGCATTGAAAACACCTGTGGATATCAGGGAGCAGCAATAAAGCCTAATAAGCACCAATTAGGCAGCTTTAAAACGACTGTGATACTCAGCTCCTCCTAGACATTTACTGGTGTGGTTACAAACATGGTGAGGTCAAGAGAATGGTCCAGGAAGACAAGAGAACAGGTGATT
>BLSH010387554.1:735093-760186 GCA_018402905.1 Glandirana rugosa | reverse complement strand
AAAAAAAATAAAAAAAAAAAAAGTAAAACACAAAAAATAGAGAGAAGACCAAAAGCGTAACCTGAGCAAAACTACTTGTGATTTCACAACAAAACTCTTAAAAGACAAATATAAAACCTTTCTAAAAAATACTTCAGTATACTAATAAAACGTGAAGTAAATTTCATCACGACGCGGCAAATAGTGTAAAATAAGAGTTTTCAGATTCACTTAGTGAATTTTTATGTTTACGTTCGGGCGCGGGTTTTATAATTATATATATGTTTATTTTATAACTATGTTTTACCATGGCGTTTCACAATTATCTTTTTCATTTCAAGTTTCATCTTTTATCAAGTCATATTTTAGTCCTTTCAAGGGATAATACCACTCTTTATTTATACTACACTTATATCTCTATTAACACTTTGCGGTACCATTTTGTATCAATATTTTATTTGTATATATATTAATATTTTGGGCGCGGGCTTGCATTTGTATTTTTAAGTGATTCACTTAGACTTTTGAGAATAAAATGTGATAAACGGCGCAGCACTACTTTAAATGAAGTGCAAAATAATCATATGACTTCATAAAAAATCTTTCCAAAATATAAACAGAAAATTCTCAAAACAACACTTTAGTGTTCATCAAAACGAGTCCAATGCGAAAACCAGAAGAGAGATAAAAAACACAAAATGAAAAAAAAAAAAATAAAAAAAAAGAAAAAAAAAAACCAACGATAAAATGTGGACACATGGATTTTTATTTTTTTAATTTTGTTTTTTATCTTTCTTTTTTTGCATTGGACTCATTTTGATGAACACTATAGTGTTTATTTTGAGAATTTTCTGTTTATATTTTGGAAAGATTTTTTTATCAGGTCATGTGGTGATTTTGCATTCACATTTAAAGGATCGCTGCACCGTTTATCACATGTTAAAATTTGACAACTGGGCAAGAGCTGCTACACGGTCACACATGCAGACAGTTGTGTGTTCAGGGTTGTGCAACTGCTCCTGCATAACTCAAATTTTGACGAACGACTGTACATGCAGCCACTGCATCGGCATCCACTTCTATAGACTGCCAGCTTGGGGCAGATGCAGACGCCAAAACAAATGCAACCTTCATGCAGTACAGGTGCCTGCGGCCACCTTAAGAGCTAAGGCAGGCTATAGACTGCAAGTTTCTTTCCTTCAACCACAGGTTGAAGGAAAGAAAATTGCTCAATTCCCCAATGAGTGTGGGGGGGCAGTTTGTTAGCCCATGATAGAGAACTTAGAATGGAGCTAGCTGGGCAAGGCAGGAACACGCTTCATCGATTGAAATGGTATTTCTTAGTTTAGGAGATCTCAGAGAATTGCTCCTCGGAGTCCAATTCTTCTCAAGCAGACTACACTCTCCTTCCTAATTCAACATAACAGCTGCAAGGAAAACATCAAAGACTGACCGCAGCGGGGAGACTAAAGGGGCCTGTTTGTAACCTTTGCGATAAACAACCACTAAAAGGATCCTACCTACGTCAGACACAGCGGCAGAGAATTCGAGTTTAAAGAAAAGAAAAAAAAAAAGGAAGAGGTGGGGTGTCTACCTGAGGGGGTAGACAAAACTCCTGAGAAGGGGAAAAAAAAAATCAGAACAAGTGAGATTAGGACCTTGTTGAGAAAGATTATCGCCCCTACCCAAGTCATCAGTTGAGTGTGGCCCCCCACTATCTCTGCAATGCGATCTGTCATGCATTGTATTTTGTATCCCCAAAAGTCGGTAATCGCAACCTCCATGAGTGCTGAGAGGGGAGGGGAAGCTTTCTGTGCCTGGCA
Organism: Glandirana rugosa; assembly: GCA_018402905.1. NCBI lineage: Eukaryota > Metazoa > Chordata > Amphibia > Anura > Ranidae > Glandirana > Glandirana rugosa. The sequence continues at coordinate 758,384 of BLSH010387554.1, read as the reverse complement.
CAGCTGGTAATCTGCTAGTAACCCAGCATCCAAAGGTCACTATGCAGTCTGTATGGGAGCTGGAAGATAGTGATGCCGACCAAGGAAAAATGAACACCCACAGTAAGCCAAAAATGGCACGCACAGTATGCCTAGGAGTCTGAGGCCACGTTTGTGCACTGCTGATGGGCCCAAGCTCTGGACCTGCATAGCACCCTAATGCCAACGTAACTAGATGCATGTCATGCCAAAAGGAGCACCCATGCAGGATCCAGTACCTAAAGCGACAATACAAGCTGGACCTGCATCATCTTCCAGGTAGTGTCTGGGACAGTCCCCCCAAGGATCAGCCAGAAAACTCATAGGAAAGCTGCAGTGGCTACGGAGCAGAGCAGCTTGATAGAAGCATTTTTAAGAACAAAACACCAGTAAAAAGGTGAAGTAATTTAATTCAGCATAGAGGGCAGCCAGGAGTTGACAGCTTGGGGAAGCTCTTGACTTTGATATCCATGACATTCAGCTCGATAACTTGGTTCCAGTTCTTGCTCCTCCTCCATGTTTTTCCATGTTTCCATGTGAGTGGTTACCTGGACATACTCCCATTTTGGTGCCCTATTTAGACGCTGGAATCAAATTGGGGGGTCATCCATCTGTATCAGCTATTCATATAGTTTAATGGAAATAGGAATCCACACTAGATTGGCATGAGGTCAACAGCTACTTTTGTTCCCAATCTATATGGCATTGTGTTGATGTTGTTGGTACCAACTAGCATTGTAGGTTTCATAAAGTGATATTCGCTGGGACACCCTCTCTCCTCCTCAATTCTATGTACCTAGCTTTTTTCTGGGTTGTTCTGATCCGAGTCCCCTATGTCTGCCCCCAGAACTGCATTGTTGGGATTGCACTAAGCACCACCACATCTATTGTAATGCCCTCCTATCTACATGGTCCTGAAAGAGCGACTACACAAGCAAAATGCATTTGCCATGAGAAGAGGCAAAATACATCTTGACTACAGTGATGTGTGTCCCACTTTGTTATAAGGCAGTTTTGCTTTATGTTATGGAAGGGTGGTGACATTTTTAGTGGAGGAGCGCCTACATGTGCTTGATAGCCCTTTTTATATGTTATGTGCTTTTTAATATATGTAATAAGGTATGATATTTGGTTTTACATACCAATCCATCTCATGCTGTGCCGTTAAAGTCCTCTTTGTACTGTTCAAGTTACCTTGGTCTGTCTTTTTGCATTAATTCAGCAGAGAGAACATAAATTACCTAAAAGGACACTAGCAAATTATTAAGGCTAGCTGGGAGTGGGAGGGGTCATATAGATGCCGCCATTGGAAGTACTTTTTTGCCAGTATCTATTGTCGGTTTGTAGAATTTCAATTGTTTTCAATGATAATCATTTTTTTTTTGCAAAATATCACTAAAAGAAAGCCTTGATTGTCTTGTCCCAGTTTTGCTTATGTGAGGGTGGTGAGATTTTTAGTGGAGAATCGGCTACATGTGCTTGTTGGCACTTTTTATATGTCATGTGTTTAATATATGTAATAAAGTATGACACTGTTTTACATACCTATCCATCTCATGTTGTGCCGTTAAAGCCCTCGTTGGTCCATGTAAGCTACCCTGTTGATCTTTTTTTTTTTTTATTAATTCAGCATAGAGGACCTCCATCACCTAAAGACACTAGCAAAACAATAAGGCTAGCTGGGAATGGGAGGGGTCAAAGAGATGCCCTTGGTAGATTTTTTTTGCCAATATCTTGTTTTTGTCTAGATTGCAAAGAAAATAAAATAGTTTTTGCAAAATAATATCACTAAGAGAAAGCCTTGTTTGTCCTGAACAGGTGCATTACTTTAAGTAATGGCAAAGTTATTGTCAACCCAATTAGCCCTTATGCATCTGAGAAATGTTTACCTTTCTGCTAACGGTTATACAGATGGGGGAGCTAAACTTGTGATGTGGGTTTTTTTCCGGGTATGGCGGGCATCCTGATTGATGATGGCACTACATCAGGGAACATTCTTTTTTTGCTTTTTTTTTTTTTTTTTTTTTATAAATAAAGGCCTTGTCACAAACTTGTCTAGTGTTATTTATTTTTGACAGGTCTTTTTGGTGAATGAGTAGGGGTACAATGTTCCCCATACTAATTCACAAATGTGTGTGTGTGTGTGTGTGTGTGTGTGTGGGGGGGGGGTTGGGATCTGAGAGCGCTTCCAGATTCTTATAAGCCAAAACCACCACCCAGGGTTGGCGGGAAGAGGTCCTTGTCCCCATCAACATGGTGACAAGGTGGTTTGGGGCAGGGGGTATTGTACTGCTGCCAATTTAAATGTCTTTTTTTCCTTTAGAAGTGTCAGTTTTGCTGCAGCAGGTTCTATTCACGGTACAGATGCGCCACTTTGCAGGCAGACTAAGGGGACCCCATGCACTATGTTTAAATGTTTTTTTTCACTTTAAACATCATTAAAATCACTGCTCCTTTAAAACTGATTTTTAAAAGTTTTTTTTGCATTAATACATGTCCCTCAGGGAAGTACCCGGGCCCCCACACCCTTTTTATGGCCAATAACTTGCATATAAACCTTCAAAATGGGCACTTTTGATTTTTCACGTTGGGATCCCATAGATTTCAATCTTCGGGTCTGAACTTTTGCTATGTGTGAGAGTTCTGGTGCGAACCGAACCATGGGGTGTTCGACCCATCTCTAATAACAAAGCCCCATGATAAACTTTTACACAAATGGCAAACAACCTCAAAGAGAAATCACTAAAATTACTTACGTGACCAAACACCACCAGCTTCAAACAAGTGATTTATTGCTGTTCTATACTTTAGAAAAACTTTCCATGTGCCCGATATGTTTTTTTAGGCAAATACATCTTTAAAGTTTAAAGGATACCTGTCATGAGAAACAGTCTCTGAGAAGAAGAAAAAAAAAAAAAAAAGTTACCTAGCTGTCACTGTGACCCACAATACCCTGGAGTAAATAATGAGGGCCAAGATAAGGTCTTATATATCTTCTCAGAAATCTCTGATGTGCCTCGATCCAAGTCAGTATTGAAGCCACTAGTTCAGCAGCACAGGCAGACAACTAGCATTTAGCAATGGTAGGCCCTGCATTTGTCTCAAGATAACTTTTTAGATGGTTCTTAACAAACAATAAATTAATTACTAGTTTCATTGGACTGCAATTTACATAATCAGAACTGTATTTTTTCTTGCAGACCAACATGATGGCAGGTACGCTACTGTAAATAAAGTGTTGTGCGAAACAAATACATATCATACCATAAATAAAATTCCAGCAAATGCATGTATACAAAGTATAAAAAAAACAGTACTGTACATCCATATGTGAATTATCCAGATGTTAAAAACAGTCCACTCATGGAGTTATCCAATTAAACCAATCCACCACTTATTGGAAAAACCACCACCTTAAAGATACAAATGTAAGCAGGACAGGACCCTCTAAAGAGGTCAATCATGGCTCATTTGCTAGTCATCATCCTGGCCATATCAGTTCCTCTGGTGATACTCAATGGCTTCCATGGTAAATATCCAATGTATCCTCCTCACCTCACCTGCCAACCAGCTCTCAGAGGGAAATGAGAAAAGTATACATTATAGCATAAAACCCTTTTGAAACCATTTTTAATTAATGCTCAAAATGACACTCACAAGAGATAAAAACAATTGTGCAATTAGAAAAACCATCCCAGCCTTTTTACCCACACTTCGGTTTATATGATATCAGCACACAGTTTTTCCCTACGCATTTCATCAACATCTTCTGTGAGTAAACCAGTGCATTTATCCAGAAGGGTATTACAAGACCGACTTCTATGCTGGTGATGGAACTTATGTTTAAAGCAATTTATATTTTTATTTGTAAGATATTTATCACAGAGCAATGTGAAGTCGCCATCTAAAACTAGTCACACACAGTGTTTATTTCCTCAACGAAATGAACACTATTTTAGTGGACTAAAAGAAGACAAACAATTCAGATGACTAAAATATGACTAAAAAACTAAAATGGCATTTTAGTCAAATAACTGAAACTAAATCGAAATTTGATATAAAAATTAACACTGGTTATATCACAACTGCTAAATCTGTGTCTGTAGTGCATGTTCAAACCCCAATACCATAAATAAGAACAGGATATTAGATTTTTACTCCAGGGAGTATATCATTTGGTTTGGAAATTCTAGAGAAATGCTTAAAATAATGCATTACAATTTAACTAAACCCATTAGATTTTAGTCAACTAAAATGTACTGGAGATTTAAGTTGACTAAAATAGCATTTTAGTTGAACAGAATGACAAATTAAATTGAAATGGACATCAAAATTAACACTGGTCACACAGCAGACTTTTTTTTTTAGGTCTCCCACATCTAAAAGATGGAAAGCTCCTCTAATTTCCACAAGTAATTTTCTCATAGATGCAGCGGCAAATCTATAGCCAGTTCACATGTGTATTTAGTAGTATTGGCCACAGATTAGCTTTACATGAATGCAGATAGAATCAACACACAAACATACAACTTTACTTGAAAAACAGAATAAGTGTTTATTGTTGCAGAATTACATGATTCTTTTATACATATTTCATAAATGATACAGGATTTTACACATCTATATTTTGCTTATTTATAAGACATTCCTCCATGCTCCAAACCTCCCCGCGCACTCACACTCAACCGACCCTTTGACAATTCCTGTGTTTTTACTGCTTCGAAAATACTTCATACAAACATGTTTAGACCATTTGTTGCAGGAGGTGCCCCAACGGGCAACTACTCCTACCCCCATCAGCAGCAGAAGTGCAAATGGTAAAAAGAAGAGCTTTAATTGAATTAGTGTTAAAAAGAGCATCTCCTGTGCAAGATCACAGTCATCCAAGCAGAAACATAGGCAAAGGGTTATTATGCTTTGGCCATAACATGAACGTTTGAGTACCTTATCACTTTAGATGCTCTGGATTCTAAAGGACTATTTTTGATACTCTGTACTCTTAATTAGGGTCTCTCTCCATGGAGATGATTGTCAATCGTGCTTATATCACATCAGCCACCCTTGCTTCATTCATTAACATGATTTCTAGGGCACAGCTTGAAAATACAGATCAAGGCATTGGATCCCACCAGAGAGAAAGGTAATCGAGATGATGCATTACCACCCAGACATTTATTATTGCCTGTGCTTTGATGCCTACGTTCTGCAGGGATCTACAATCTTGAACAAAACACAAGACATAAAAGACAACAAACAAGTACATGATGGAAAACGGATTCAATCCACCTGAGAGGAGAGAAGTAGGTGACAGTTATTAAGACTTATACGGCAGCATGTACCAGCTATATTCCACGTGGACTCAAGATTTAGGCTGGCAAGGAGTCCTTGGTAGCATAACTGCCAGCTATAGATTAATACATGAAGAGAACATATACTCTCCTCTCGATTTCTTTATATGCAAGGCACCAGTCAACTGGCTTCACTTCTTTAGTTCTGTAATCCTATCCCTGAAGTAGGAGCCTTTCACAGTGGGAGTCCTTTAAAAAATGTCTCTGCAAACTTGTAGCCCAAACACTCCCTCATTTTCCAGGTTTCAACACCCCCCCAATAAGAGACTGCACCATTTTGATATTGAAAGTCTGTGGAAGAGCAGCGTATTCCAAGAAAAAAAATAAAAATAAAAAAAAAAAATAAAAAAAGAAAGGAAAGAAAACCCCCTGAAATCTTTGGAACAAAGATAGAGGTTATATCTCGGCCTTTGCCACTCTCCAGCTCTTTAGTGATATGTAGATAAACAAAATGTAGACAAAGCTGGACGGTTCAGGTGGTGTTTTCATCAAGGAAGAAATTGTGTTTCCATCAGCAGAAGACCAACTTGAAAATGTAAATCTTTATGACTGTCTGATAATCGTCATGATTGAATGAGGTGGTAACCCTTTTGAATTTTTCATGCAACCCTGATATGCTACTAAGCCACTTCCCAAGAGTGCGGGACAGGGGAACATCTCCCTCCCAAAAAGAACAGACATAAAAACCAATCATGCATTGAGCCCCTGAAATATATATAGCCAAGGCTGTGGGAGGAACAGGGACAAGGGACATTTAAGAAAGTGATTACAAGAAAAATCGCGTGCGTTTTTTTTCTCTTTTTTTTTTTTTTTTTTTTAATGCATAGCAGAAAGTCTCATGGTGTTTGGGACTTGGATTAAAATGGGACAGTGTTGCACCTTAACATGACATGTGCACAAACCCAGAGTTCAGAAGAAGGCAAGAAAAACCCCAACCAAGCCTAGATAGATGCTTCTCAAGAGCAGAGAAAAGCGTTATGCTGCAGTGACTTCTGGTCCAACGCTCCTCCAAATGGCATTAAGTTGTGCGCTACTTTACTGGCGTACCTTCATTGGCTCAGCAGACTAATAATCCATCTTTTTGTCTTAAATAGGCACTCTGCCGCACTTTAACTTGTCATAAAACCAGGAGAGAAAAAAAAAAAAAAAAATGAACATTTAATTGTTTTGGGACCCTCGTCCATAAATTTCACCATTCACCAACAAGTAAAATATATATATATATATATAGTTTTAATAAGAAATTTCCTAAGCCCTTTGAAATAGGCTTTTAACAAGGTCAAGGCCCCAACCTTCAATTAAATTTCATTTTTATTCTTCCATTTACATTTTTCTTTAACAAAAGCTTTAAAAATCTAGGGAGAAAAAAAAGGGGGGAAAATGATCACCCATCCCATTATCATATCCCAGCTACCACCTATAATGCTTTTATTTCAAAGGCAAGAGATATCCACAGGTTTTGCTGGGGATTTAAGAGTTGTACAATGATCAATCCTTAGCATCTTCAATTTGTTGGATTGGAAGATGTAGCTGCAGGGGGTCACGTAACCTCTTAAGGTCCAACTCCGCCTAAGATAAAAAAAAAATATATATATATATATAATTATTCATGCTTCTATTACATTCTTCTAAGCTGTATGTTTTTTGCAAATTAGGCTTTGGGAAGATTTACAAGATTAAGCAAAGGGAACAGCTGCAGATAGTTAAACAGAACTATAAAAACATACTAAAAAGATTGTACCTAATGCCTACGAGTGGTACATCTGCTTTTGCGCATTCCTTTTAACTACCCATTGCAAATTTTAAATAACCATCACAAAACATGCTGTAGGCTGATAACTGTATGTGGTTGATTCATTCAATGCATTTTTTTTCTTGCATGCCTTTAGCTATATTTTTCGCTTGTAGCATGAGAGGTTCAACATAAAAGACATGAGTTTGGACAAATTAAAATCATCAACAGACTGCTTATTCTATCATTAACCCAAAAACATTACTGGATACCAGATCAGATGATATAGCTACACAAGGCTGGAGAGGCTGAAAGACCCAGCCTGCTGCATCGGTATACCCAAACGGAAAAAAGACTAGGCAAAAAGAACACCCCGCTCATCCAGCAGTTTGATTCTAGGTGATGAACCTAGAATAAAGAAACTCTGAATATATAATCTGCTATTCAACCACAAAAAAAAAATGCAGTGGCAGCAATATTGAGGATCCAGCAGGTAAATTGTCAGTCTGGAACCTTTTATAATACATGGGAAACTTGGGCTCTGACATAATACCAGGGGTGCTACAGAAATAATTTTCCTAATTTATAGATATAAGCCATGTGAATAAAAGGGGTACTTTGAAGGCATCCCTGGCAGTAATAGGGCTTGACCTTTAAGTCCTGCAAAATGCAAGTTGGGGCCCCCATGGATCAAACTTGTTTTTCCAGCACATCCTACAGACGCTTGATTGGTTTGATATCTGCAAAATTTGGAGGCCAACGCCTAGTACTTGTGTTCCTCAAACCGTTCTTGAATTCATCAAAATAGGCCACCTTCTTCCATTGCTCTGTGGCCAATGCTAATGCTTAAATGCCCATTCTAGGTGCTTTTTGCTGCAGACACTGGTCAGTACGGGCACCCTGACTGGTGTGCGGCTACATAGCCCCATACACAAACTGCGATGGATTGTGTGTTCTGAAACCTTTCCATCGGAACCAGCATTAACTATTTCAGCAGTTTGAGATACAATAGCTCCTCTATTGGATCAGACTACATGCACCAGCCTTCGCTTCCTAAGTGCATCAATAATCCTTGGCCACCCAGAACCCTGTCGGGTTTTCCTTCCTTGGACCACCTTTGGTAGGTCCTGACCGGGAATATCCCACAAAAGCTGCAGTTTTGGAGGATGCTCTTACTTTATTTTCTAGCCATTACAATTTGGCCCTTGTCAAAGTCACTCAAATCCTTATGCTTGCCCATTCTTTCTGCTTTCAACAAATCTACTTCGGTGACGATATATTCACTTGCGATCTAAAATATCCCACTAACTTTCGGGTGTCATTGTGAATAGATAATCAATGTTATTCATTTTACCTGTCAGTGATCATAATGTTTTGGCTGATTGGTGTAGGTTCTCTGTGCTTAATACAAAATGCCATGCTAAGAACATTAACCATCATCAAATCATCCTAAATCATACCTGAGCAATGGCATCCTTGAGTCGATTATATTCTAAAACATCAAAATTTTCTTTTTTGGCCGCTTTATGGAAAAAATGTAAGAACTGTCTATCACTGGCATCTACATACATATATTCCTACAAAAAAAAAAAAAATCAGAAGTTAAAGAATTTGCATTAATGCTACAAATATCAATGTATTATGTGGTTTCTGTTAACTGACCAATAAAAGTCAGTTTTTGTTTTCCCTGTACAGGAAACCGTGTTAGTGAGCATGATTTATGTCAGTACATGAGCTGGTCATATTTATTGCGGAATACTTTTCATACATACGGTAAGCTGTTTATACATAGGCTTTAAAAGGTTTGTTTTACTTCTGCTCTGAAATATATTCGATAACAATACATATTCGAGCAGAACTATGCTCTGCTATTAACAAAGTAAGTGCTGCAGCACTTAAAAGCACATTTGCACTTAGTTTTCTTCTAGCAACCTGAAAAGTCTACAAAAACATTCCTGCTAGTGATATCCACTTAAAGCGGAGCTCCACCGTTCTAAAAGTCGGCAGCTACAAAAAGTGTAGCTGCGGACTTCTAATAATCAGACACTCACCTGTCCCATGGCCCAGCGATGTGGCCGCCACTGCCTCATTCCACTCCTCCTCCTCCGTGCAGCGCCGGCATACTAAGTGTGGGTGCCCGGCTTTGGCTTCAAAGCTGGGCGGGAGCCGCGCTGCGAATGGCCGCGCAACCACCTGTGATGTGTCCCAGAAGATTGCCGGGAGGGAAGGGGGGTCACCTTCACTTAAAGTGGAAGTACCACTTTTGGGTGGACCTCCGCTTTGACCACTGGAAGATTTACCCCTTCATGACCAGGGCATTTTTTTGCAATACGGCACTATGCTAGTTTATCTGACAACTGCACGGTCGTTCGACACTGTACCCAAATAAAATGTATGTCCTTTCTGTCCCCACAAATAGAGCTTTCTTTTGGTGGTATTTGATCACCTCTGCGGGTTTTATATTTTGCGCTATAAACAAAAACAATTTTGAAAAAAAAAATTATATATTTTCTTACTTTCTGCTATAAAAAAATTGCAATAAAAAAAAAAAAAGTAAAAAAATTGAACTTATTCATAAAAAAACAAAAAAAACAAAAAGCATATATTGATTGGTTTGCACAAAAGTTGTAGCGTCTACAAACTATGGGATATTTTTATTTATTACATTTTTTTTTTTGTTTACTAGTAGTGGTGGCGATTTTTGGGGACCAGTGACATTATTACAGTGATCAGCGCTCAAAATAATATGCACTGTCACTGTACTAATGACACTAGCTAAGAATATTCACAGCGGGAGCAGGCCACTGGCGGCACACAATCGCGTCTCAGACACGGCAGTGTCGGATCACGTACTAGATACATGATCAGACGCAGAAGTGCCGCCTTGCAAGTTATACTGGCGGCAAGTGATTAATGCAGCTTCCTGTGATGGTGTGGCAATGATGCTGCACTGCTCCTAAATTCAGAGCAGAGTTTCCACTCTCATGGAGGCTGTGCCTACCTGAACTACTGTAGGGGAAGTGACAATCAGCATTGTCACTGCTGATTCATAAGCTTGTCCCTTTCCACTGTTTTGCAGATTGACAGCACTGCATCTGTTGCTGAAAACCTCCCAGTGTGAGCTACAGTGCCTGGGAGGGGGAGGTATGTGTGAGACAAACCCAGGAGGGTTTGACTTGGTCGGGGCACGTACAGTAATTTTTTTTGTTTACATTAGGACGCTTGTGCATTACATAGTGACTGGATTTGGTACATCTTTAGATGGCAATTCAGCAGTCTTTAATTGCGATTTACCAGACAACATCTACACCGGAAACTGATTCCATAAACAGCACAGTATTTATCAGAGCTTTAGCTCTTTTCAAAGGCGTGTCATGCTTACCCTGCCTGTTAGAATATAATAGGCACATCCTGCTATGCCCGTGCCATAAGTGACAAAGTACGTGACTGGCTCCATGATATCCCAGGAGTATTCCCACCACGTCAAACGAGCAAAGACTCCAAATTGCACAGACATATACGCTAACATTCCCCACTGAGCCCATCTGGTCTTCTTTGCTGCTCGTCGAGCAATCTGAAACCGAACCTACAATTGAAAAAAAAAAAATGACTTAGAATTTTTGGCTACAAATGTATAAATAAGCTGCTCAGTTTTTTTTGTGTGGACAGGGCTGAACATGCAAACTTCAGTCGCATGCATCTGGTGTATAATTGCAAGTGAAAAATTCACCTGTTGCATTCTAAACCCATCTGAACGGCTTCAAAAACAATTCAGAAGCAAGAAACACCAATATGCACAAAGTGGCTCCGGGACAAGGTCCTTTAGTACCAGAAGCAAAAGGGACAAAGTGCAACCCTCCTACATGACCTACCATCTACTGTAGCAGCACAGATTGCAAGTCCTACCCTTTGAGTGGAGACAAAAAGAAAAGGCAAGCGCGCCTCTAAGTGTAAACCGTATGTCTCTTTATGAAAAAAGCAATCACAGTGGTACTCACAAACAGAAGTTGTCGAGGCCTACACCTCTTCTTCAGGCCTCGACAACGAGTCGCCGGAAACACGTCATCGCGCTGCCTCCTGGAACCAGAAGTGACATCACGCTGCTCCACGATGAGACCAGGAAGCCCCGGAGACCACCGGCGTCACCCTCAGTACCCTCTGAAGACAGGCAACACTCCCTTTCATTAGAGGCATTGGACTTACTCGGACATTAGCCAGCAGTGGCTGACACTGCAACCCGACCCTCTTTTTGTCTCCACATAGAAACCTATTCTACTTCAGGCCTAGCGCAGCCCTAAGGTGAAACCACCTACATCCTGGAATGACTTGCTATACCACTAGATGTTTATTTACATTTTATGTAATTTATGGTCATATTTATTTCCTTTTATCAGTGGTTGACATTGCACTATTGCGCTGACAATGTTTACCCATACAAGTCCTAACCTTTGCATGTCTCCCTCCTGCAGTTAATGCAGAGCACCACCTCAATCTTGGTGTGTGCTGAATTATAGTCGTGTCTGATTTTTAGGGCCCATTTACTCATTATGCAGAGCATTGTCACGATCTAGTACACCCCCAACGTGCTTAAAATTGCATATAACTTTTTTTACCTAACACAGCGCAATACCATGCATTGTGACGTGACCACAGCAGGTGCATAATCCTAGCGCAGGGAGATACCATTCAATATGAGCACTCAAGGTGGGAGTCATTAGAGCAGCATGTGGGGGGGATTTATGCAACACTGTCTGCTTGGCAGGGTCAAGCATTGTTGACCTTTCCGATTTGCTCTTACTTTATCGCTGGAGCACAGATATTCAGAAATACCTCTTCCTTCACTGTGGGGTGTTGTCTGCGGTGTGATGCCAGATGATTGACAATAACACTGTGTGATCAGGAGCAATCATCATCTTCAAATTAATGAACAGTGATTGTAGCAGTGTCCCAGCTAATGAGAGTCAGAAAGGTAAACAAATGCTTGACCCTGCCCAGTGGACAAAGTGATCCCCAAATCCCCATATACTGTTCTAATAACTCACCTAGAATGCTCATTTTGAATAGCATTCCAATGCACTGAGGCAATGTACCTGCTGTAGCACAAGAGGATAGTTCATGTCAGCAGCAACAATCTGTCTCACTCGCAGATTTTCCAAACACTGCACAGCATCAAGCACCCCTCCCACAGTGCTCAGCGCCAATGCCTGACACTCACTCAACATGCAGCCTGCTGTGCTCCAGAACAGAGTACAGGCTTTTCAGGCTGCTTGTTGGGCACTTCTGCTATTGTGCAAATCACTGCAAGTGTTTTGATTTTTAAATTCTAAAACTGCCCAGAGTACAGATTTTTAGACTACCTTTTCAAGAGGTTCCAGCTGCTCTTGAAGGACCTCTAGCCGACGACAAAGTTCTTGTTCCTTGTCGAGCTGGTGTTCTTCAACTCGCATAGAGCTGTACAACTGCTGTACAAGGGTCTTCAAGTCATTCATTGTTGTTGCATCTTCATGGCTTAAAAGTTCTTAACATGTAGGAAAACAAGGCAGAAAGCCAAGAGCAATATTATATATGTGAAGGAGAAGCAAGCAAAGGTTCATTAACAGTTCTTTAAACAACCCATACCTCGTTTTGGCGGCCGCACATGATAGCTTCTATCATTAATCGTCAATTTAAAATCATCTAATAGAAGAACTTCTATACTTGTGGAAGAGGATATACGTTCTCCATCTGAAAATAAAAAAGTGAAAATCAGCTTTGGACATTTAATAAACTAAAGCCAAAATAACATATGAAATAGGAATATTTCCCTTAATTTATCAGACTCTTCTGTTACCTACATTTACTCACGATGAATACATTTTTACTGCTTAATATATATATTCAGATAAAAACCACTTCTACTTGGAATTTCCTACCAAGAAGTCAGAATAAGGTTCTTAGTATACCCACATTAAACAGGAATTTCCCCAGGAGATAATTTTTCTCCTTTATTAGTCCATCTGAAAGCCGTTACAAGAGATCTCACGTAACCTTGTTAGCAGCAGTGTATTTAGGTTTTGTGCTGCCCTAGGCCTGACAACTCGTGCACCCGCCCTAGTTTAAATCTGAGTCACCCCTTCCTGTTTCCTGTCCCGCCTTGAAATTTTCCAGTGGGGACACTAGTTTTTGGGGGGGGGGGGGGTAATAGATTCCTCTTATTTGCAGAGATTTCCTCACACTTCCTGTTTGGCTGTGGGGCAGAACAATAACTCATTAGTTGGGGTCCGCCGCATGGGCCCCTTGGGACACCCAGGTCCACTACATATGTATAGGCTGTCCCCCCCGATGGTGGTCCTGCCAAGCTGCTTTATGTGGGTGCTAGACCAATTTGCCTCCCGGGCCAGTCCGCCCCATAGGACTGGTGCTACAGTAAGTGTATCGCATACCTCCGGGGACTCTCTTCGTGCTGCCCCCCTGCAAAGTGCCACCCTAGGCCTGGGCCTTGTCGGCCTAGGCCAAGATACAGCGTTGCTTGTTAGATTTATTATTACTGTAAGACCAAATAGACTGCAGCAAGAGGAGTGCACATAGTCCAAGCCAAGAAGGAAAGTGATTTTAAGTAACGGTAATAGGAATATTCCATCAAATGTGCTAACAAAAAAAACAAACATGGCCTTTGCTGAAGGTCTACCTACAACCCCTCCTGTGTCAAACCTAGCAACCCCATGCTGAACAAAGGCAGGTGAAAAGTCACTGTGGACAGACATAGTACCAAAAGGCCATGTTATGCTTAAAAATAAACATAAAATAAACATAAAACTGGGGCAATTTCCTAGCAATCTTTTTTTCCCCCTGCCCAGCCTATAACAGAATGAAATAAAAAGAGAGAAGGCGCCTCTAAATGCAGAAAGTTTTATTACAAATAATGGTAAAGCACAGAGTGGTTACACTCACAGATTTGAAGTCCTTAGAGAGCATGTCCGCACACTCGTCTGCGGATAGACATAATGGAATAGCAGTGTCTTTTTCCTGCGGGTCTCTGTGTGCTGGTAGTCCGTGGGAGAAAAGCCCATCGATCAGGGCGACCGCCTGCGGTCGTTTCTGTGATGTTCCTCTCGTGGCAGTAAAGATGGTGAAGAGAATCCCGGAACCCACGCGCACAGCGTCCCACGTCACTAGTATGCGACGCGTTTCAGAGTCTGCAAGCCTGATGAAAGAGTGCGCCTGCTCCACACGTCGCAGGCTTGCAGACTCTGAAACGCGTCACATACTAGTGACGCGGGACGCTGTGCGCGCGGGTTCCGGGATTCTCTTCACCATCTTTACTGCCACGAGAGGAACATCACAGAAACGACCGCAGGCGGTCGCCCTGATCGATGGGCTTTTCTCCCGCGGACTACCAGCACACAGAGACCCGCAGGAAAAAGACACTGCTATTCCATTATGTCTATCCGCAGACGAGTGTGCGGACATGCTCTCTAAGGACTTCAAATCTGTGAGTGTAACCACTCTGTGCTTTACCTTTATTTGTAATAAAACTTTCTGCATTTAGAGGCGCCTTCTCTCTTTTTATTGTATTCTAGTGCTGTGGCTTGGCTAACCCACAGAAGAGCTGCCGATCTGCAATACCTTACCCTGGACACCCCTACCCTTGCAGACCCGTTGCCTGGCCTTGCGCCTATTTTTCCTATCTATAACAGAATGAAGGCCGGGTGGTGGTCTTGTTATCCTGACTGGACGCCATATGACGTCCAGCAGTATAACCCGCGATCCTGCGCTCGCGGTGGGCGTGCATTGTGGTGATCAGTGGTGTGGTGTGTCACTGACACACTGCAACTCCAATTGTTGTAAAGAGCTTCTGACTGAGGATCTTTACCATGTGATCAGCTGTGTGCCCTTCAGTGATGCCAGTGTCCTTCAATGATGCCTGACAGGACCTCATCAGTGATGCCTATTAGTGCCGCCTGTCAGTGCCCATCAGTGCTACATATCATAGCCCATCAATTCTACATAATGGTGCCTCATCAGTGCCGCTTCATCAGTGCCCGTCAGTGAAGGAGAAAACAAAACTTTATAACAGAAACCAAGCAAAAAGTTTTTTTTCAAAAATGTCAGTCTTTTTTAGTTTGTTTAGCAAAAAATAAAAACCCCAGTGGTGATCAAATACAACCAAAAGAAGGCTCTATTTGTGGGAACAAAATGATAAAAATTTAGTTTCGGTACAGTGTTGCATGAACGCACAATTGTTATTCAAAGTGCAACAGGGCTGAAAGCTGAAAATTGTCGTGGGCAGGAAGGGGCTGAAAGTGCCCTGTATCGAAGTGGTTAAGAGGCTTGTTTGTATGCATTTATCGGAGAGAACTGGCTAAAGTTGTGCTCCGTATTCTGATGAAGCCAAATAAAGTATGTTTCATATGCTATCAGCCTTACACTCTCTGTACATATAGTAGGTGTTCTAAACAAGTAGGGTATGTGTGATACTTAAAATAACCAGCGAGTGTGGAATTTGATCAAAGATCTGCAAAATAACATTTTACAAATGCCCAGAAATTATAATTACCAAAAGCATTGCTTAATGCCCCTTTGAAATCATTCCCCCATTAAAGTCGGGAGCACCGAAGATCCTGCTTGTTGCTGGAAGACTGGGAAATGGGTAAGGGGGCTATGGTAAGAAATCAATGGGTAATTCTCTTATTTATCATCATTCATCCAAACCAACATACACACCCGAGCAACCTTTTGGTGATGCATGCACTGTGGATACTCTCTGAAGGATTTTAAAACGCACCAAGCAAAAGAACACAATTCAGAATTCAGAGAAACAAACAACTAAGTAGCAGAGTGAGTTGAAGCGATCACAGATACCCACTTACATACCTATGGAGTAGATTGCCACCCTGTCTATTCCTCGGTCTTCTGCTTGAACCTGCTGCAGGAATACTCCTACTGTATCTGAAATAGGCTTTAGAGTGAATCTGCATTGCTCCCGCCGTGATGGAAGCGTAAAAGTTATCACAGGCAACCCGTTTTGGTAAATCACAGAAACATCTAGAAAGAAACAGAAAGAAACAGAAAGAACAGGAATCAGCTGGACAGTTGCACCTTCCAATTTTTACCCAAAAATGCAAGTGTGGTCTACCATATTTACCATATTATGCAGCATATCAAAGACTGACAGAGCCAGCAATGTCACTGGCAATCCTCCCTATGCACTTAAAAGTGACGGTTTAGTGGTTTCTACACATTTTTCTTAGTCAGGGCATAAAAAAAAGCAATTAAAACATTTTTTTGAGAAGTTAAATATAAAATATTGCCTGCATTCACTGGGCCTTTATAAACATTTCTAATTGTGAATTGCACCACCACACTGCTCTACAGTAGGCATGGAGTCTCGCAGGATAATACAGCAGCAATGCATGCTACTTTTGCTATCAGTATTTAACTGAATTACTGAAGTTAAATAGAAAAGTGAGGTATTTGTAGGACTGCAACACTTCTCTTCTTACTTCGAAATGGGCAGCATCCTAGATGCAGATCAGTCTGACTCCTTGGAGACATATTTATTGAGTTTTTTGGCCCAATACTTGTCATTTTTCTGAGCAAGTTATTTTTATTTTTTCATTGGTGAATTTTCCATGCTATTCAACATAAAATGAAGCTTTAATGCATTTACAAAGTGGTACTGCATTTTCAATAGCAATTAACTTTACGATAATTGTGGATATACTCGCCTGTCTGCATTTGCCAAACATTATATAATACATAAAGATTAAATTATCTATGTGACTCTAAAAGAAAAAGGTTCCATTTTAAATCCTTCCAATTTTATTTGAAAAAAGTTTACAGGCTTCAACATGATCAAAGTTTGGGTAAAATGTTTGTAAAACTCTAACTGCGGGTAAGGATCACCAGACTAGCATTTGCAAGCAGAACTTTTAATGCAAGACCCAATGATGTACTTTTATACAAAAACACAAAATATATGAATTTGTCTGTCATTTAGTGTTGTATATATGCAGATAAACCTGTTGAGGATTTGTGGACAGCCTTGAAAGATTGTTACTCATATGGATAGGTAGCCAAAGATTGCCTTGGAGGATATTTGCCTTCCAATACAGGGGTCAAAAAA
The DNA here is from genome assembly GCA_018402905.1 of Glandirana rugosa. Taxonomy (NCBI): domain Eukaryota; kingdom Metazoa; phylum Chordata; class Amphibia; order Anura; family Ranidae; genus Glandirana; species Glandirana rugosa. The sequence goes on along the minus strand of BLSH010387554.1, from coordinate 741,181 downwards.
ATAAATACATTTGTGATGTAATTGTAAAAATAACAATGAGCGCGACAAACAAGGATATATTTTACATAAATTAAAGATGTGCATTACTAAAGTAACTGGAAATTACCTTTAAAAATAAAGCAATTTTAAATAATTTCATTTTCACAATAAATTGTTAATTTATTAAACTGTGTTAAGGATAACCTGATCGATTACTACATCTCTCTTGAAGGAAACACTAGCTACAATTCAACATGCAAATATATCTACTCACCATCAGAGGGTGATGCTGTACTGCAAAACACTACTCTTTGGCACGGCCATGCAGGAAACCTTTGGCGCACCTGAAAAAAAAAAATTAAACGCATGATTACTCATCGGGAAATGTGACCCTGCAGCTGAGCTAATAGTGTTGAAAATATGACCATTTGACTTGATTTTTTTTTTTTTACACCAGAGGACTCGCAACTAAAACTGACTTAGTATTTCTGTTATTCAGGCACACTTACAGCATGCTCACTACGGAATCTCATGCTGGACACCACACCATAAATTGTCATAAAGGATGGACACATCACCTCACATCATATCATGTTTTTTTTTCCCCACCATATGAAAAGATCAAGATCCAATCACTTAACTTAAAGCACCATCATAAGAACGATTTGCAAAAGGTCATAAACTAAATTTCACCATCGAAAATACAAGCTGTAATAAAGTTTGCCCTTGGCAAGCTCACACTCACTAAATTTCTACAGAATTGACCACAACCAGAGCTCAATGAACGAAAAGGCGTTGTATCATTTTTCTCACTCAAATTTTCTAAGAATTTCATATCAATCTTAACATTATTGATTATATTTGATGTAGCAAAGCTAAAGAAAGAACTTTAAGGGCTGATTTACATTTATGTTTTGCAGCAACGCACACGTTATTGCAACACACATTACAAGCGCTGACACACTGCAGTGCCTTGAATAACTCCAGAATGCAATGTGCTGCAACGCACCACAGTGGTGCAAAATTTTGGACCAATATTTGGGAAAGTTAGAGTTGTCCACAGTTAATGCAGGATGCTGTAGTAAATTGATGGAGGTCACCATCATACAATCATTGTAAATAAGGATCTTCACCAGCACAGCTTGGTATACCGATACCCTGGTTCTTCATTTACATAAAGCGACAGGCATCCCAATCCATTTTATGAAACCTTGCAGGATCCCTTTTTTCAAGGTAGAGTGCTTTGAAAACATCCTGCAAAGTCCTGAAAATTTGCTTTGTGCTGCCTGTTTATGCAAATTAAGGATACGATTACCACTGTACCAAGCTGTGCTGGTGAAGTTCCTAATTTTCTTCTGTTTGATACTTGGGAGATCTTGGTAGCCCATTGATTTTAATAAGCTACCTTAATGCAACGCACATTAAAGTGTGCCATAACACATATTGGCGCACTTATCAAATGTAATTGGTCCCAATGCTTTTTGACAGCTTTTTTTTCCTGGTCAACCTGACTACTTTTAACAAGCATTATTAAGACTGTATTTTGACACACCACAACTTCAAGACTCAAACCTTTGTAAACCGGATGAAAACCAGGTCAGAATTTATGCTGCAAATGGCTAAACTGTAGCAACAAGAAAAGCATATTTTATGTATCTCTTGCAGATCAGGTTTTTATAGTGGAAAGAGAAAACTTTATGAAATACCAAGATCAGGCACGAATATAAATTATAACTCAAATGTGCAGCTCTAAAGTAATTTACATACATATTCCATAATTCCCATTAAGATCAGTCATCAAATAACAAAAGAGATACATTCAGATAGAGTATCTGTCTATATACACCAAAGAAAGTAGTCCTCCACTCCGTGTGAAAATGACATCCTGTCAGGAACTATGAATCAGACCAAGACAGAAGTGCAGTAAAATCACACTTTTTAATAAAAAGGTAAACCAGAGTGGATAGTCAGAGTAAGCCAGTGAAACAAGAGTCCAGAGATCAGCAAGGTCAAACAGCATGCAGAGTCAGGAGCTAGGAGGGGAGTCAGCTGAGCAGGGTCTTGAATCCAGGAAGCAGAAGGGAACGCCAAACAGGCAAAGCCTTTCACAGGAAAATACAGCAGAGATTTCTCCAGAGATGTTGACCAAGGCATCTGCGAACTGACCCAGGCAGTTTACATAGCAGCAGAGCTGGCTTATAAATGCAGAATACGGTCATCAGGTGAGACCGAGTAGAAGCTGAGACTGGCAATTAACCCTCAGATGAGCACCATGCTCTGAGAAGGGAGAGCTGAGCCCAGCCCTGGCACATCCAATCAAGTTAAGTATTAAAATTCCACTTATTGTGAACAGCTGCAAGTGAGACATTCACCCATCCACCTAAGAATCCTCCATAGGCATAAGTGGCTCTTACTGGATTGAAGTGACCATCAGATTATAAATGGTCAATGATCCTAATCACCAGCCGACCATTATCTTGAAAAGTACTCAAACATTCCTTGAAAAAGATCATATAGAAGGAAAAAAGGGCTCTCATAGTGTAATAAAGTTGAAACCTCCACAATTATTTAAATATTAGAATGCACACTCACATATAGAAAGCCAAACACTGCTATATTGCATTGCATGTACCCAATCGGCAAATACTCCTCCTAGTACGACTTCCCACAAAAGCAAGGGTGATGCCATGTCTTGTAGCATGACCCAATGCGTTTTATTATAGTAAACGTCATCAGGGGGAGTGGCTACTGTAAATCAGTTCTCAGGGTATTGACCTCTGATCAAGAGGGTGTGCTTTAGGGTCCATTTGTACGTTTTACTTGTTTTCAAAGACCCAAAACAAAAGTCAAGATTAGAAAGTGTAAGGTCAAGTGACCTACTATTTCCAAGTAAGTGCCTATGAAAGAACTGAAAATCAAATTAAGATAAAGGTGAGGCACTAGAAAAAAAAAAAAAAAGAAAAAAGGACCTAGCCCATAACGAGGAATCATTTATGCCCAACGTTTTGACTTTAGCAGCTCTCCACAAAACTGGGGACCTCTGGCAAAACAATAGTCATCAAAATTGAGAAGTCCATTTGAGAAGGAAAATAGAAAGTGCTAGACAATTGTCTGAAAAGCCCAAAAAAAAAAAGTTAAAATTGATATCAACCATAAGGCCCCTTTCCCACAGGCTGTCCGATCAGGTCCACCTGTCAATTTTTCAGGCAGACCTGATCAGCCCTTCAGTCTCCCCTATGGAGTGGCTGATGTCAGCGGACACACGTCGGCTGACATCCGCCGCTATCGGTACTGCAAAATCCAGACAGATGGTGGGCCTATTTTCAATCCATCTGGCAATTCATATAGGATAGTATGAAAATGGCACCTATGTAAAAAAAAGGGGCCTAAACTCTTTTGGACTCTTGAGACAGTTTGGCACTCATTTCCCTTTCACACAAGACAAAAATGCAAGCCACTGGATTAGCATGACAGCCAGGCAAACAATATTTTCATAAGGAAGAAGTCAGCAATTCATTAGTTCCTCATTAATAAAGATTTAACAATTACAGAAAAATGGACACAATTCTTAGGTTAAACTGAGGACGTGATGAAAATGTTTAAGGGCCAGTTCACACTTGAGCGGCGTGACTTCGCGGCCCGTTCACATCTAGGCGAATTGTCAGGCAACTTGAGCCGCCTGACAATTCGCCTCAATGCTGTGCAATGGAACCGTTCTAATAGGAGCGAATCGCTTCGCTCCGCCTTAGAAAAATGGTTTCTGCACTATTTTCAGGGTGATCTCAGTGCGGCTTGCATTGACTTCTATGATAGAAGTCTCCTCACAAGCCGCGTTGAGATGGTGTGACTTGCTTCGCCCTGGCAAGTCGCGCCGCTCAAGTGTGAACCGGCCCTTACACACTTCAGGCTACCAAGCCTATCTGTTAGTCTACCTATCACAGGGTCAAATGGGAGGTAAGAGGTGCTTGCAACAAACATTTTATAGGGAAAATAAAATTACATTTGAAAATAAGCTCAGCCCCTCTTCAGCTGAAGGCAACATTGCTGATGTTCTTTTAAGCATATCCTTATTCTGAATTTACCAGGTTTGTGACAACTATACTTTAACCCAACCCCAACACATAACCATACCTTCATCTTAACTCTTCAATTTAACCTCTCAAAGTCACATCAATAAAAGCCTTCCAGAGTTTCCCCACTGTATCCAAAACTTCAAAAAAAAAAAAAAAGGTTCTCTGGCTGAAATTAAGCTTTAACCTAAAAATTAACTCAGCTTCCAACACCATGGTAATCCCTTAAGCAGAATACTTGCCTCATCTGCCTCCAACAATGGCATGGAAAAGAACCACTCCCATATCTAAATGCCAAAACACAATTTGGCGGACTGAATGTACAGTGAGTGAACTAAAATTCCACTAGTGCACTATAAAGAAGATCCTTTAGATAAGGGTTCCTTAATCCAGTCCTCAAGGCCCACCAACAGGTCATGTTTTCAGGATTTCCCTCAGATGAGTCAGCTGTGGTAATTACTAAGGCAGTGAAACTGATCAAATCACCTGTGCAAATTAATGGAAATCCTGAAAACATGACTTGTTGGTGGGCCTTGTGGACAGGGTTGGGGAACACTGCTCTAGATCATAAAGGGTCTTTACATTTAACAGCATCAGAGTCCTTACCCAATATTTCTCTAAATCATTTCCAAAGCCAACATGTATACATAAAACACAGATTCTGCTTCAGATTTAATATACGTAGTGTGTGGGCTTACCTATATCATCCATTTAAATGTATATCCAATCATGTAGACTCCCACACTAGTAACTTTAACTAAGCTGGCAGACTAAATCAAACAAAATCCGTTGCACACTTTCAGCAATAAACTTAAACAAAAAAAAAATCCAATAAATCCCTTTATTGCCAAACAACATTTTATAAAAAAATATTACATTTCCCATGACATGGCGCAGAACACAACTTACACTAGGTTTGGAGATTTTTTTTTTTTTTTTACTGTGGCCAATAGTTAAAAGTTAACCCAAAAAAGTACAAGTGATCACATTTTATTTCACCCATTCTACCATTTAGGCTCAATTCAGACTGTGTATTTATCTACACAGCCAGAAAGACAGCTGTGCCGGGCTGGAGGGTTCCATAGGGGGCTACAGAACAGTCGTAAAACAGAGCAGAAGGACGTTAGATCGTGATACGTGCATGATCCATGGAGATGAAAGAATATCATACAGAGATGTTTATGTGCCAGAATGCAGCAAAACTTTCAAGAGCCATAACATACACATACATCAAAGCCTGGGACAGGTTATTTATATTCTGAATGTGCATTATGCATATGAATGCAGACAGGTCACCTCTCTTTAGAAAATATTAGAAGGACATCTGGAGACATAGTGGTAAATTATTAGAAAACATTTAATTCATACTTGATTATTCTTTCCAATATTAACCCCCATCACAAATATCCCCTTAAAGTGGAATTTTGGGCAAACTGCTAAATAAACAGATTAAATGCATTTAAAGAAGCCATCAAGGCACGGCTCAGTTCACAGAACACAGCGTACTGTATAGAGCAGATCCAACAGTTCTGTATTATGTGATCACTGATAACCAATTACAACAATCAAAAATTTTAAGTGTTTATATTGTAGAGCCTGTCCTTTCTAACTTGTGCAAGGAAGATTTAAAGAATAAGTGGATGAATGACCCTTCCTGTCTCTGTAGTGACCAGTATATTGACTCCACCTTCTTTATTCTGCACATCTGTACCTTACCCCCTTCATCTCTATCCTTCCACTGTATGTGACTTGTACATAAACCCTAGTGCATGATTACCAAGTTCCCTATGTTAATCTTCTAAACAGAAGCGTATTTCCTCATTTACCAAAAATGAGGCAAAAAATTAGATGAACTTGGGGTGTCTACTGTCCAAAAAGGGATCATTTGTGAGGGAAGTGGGGTACTGTTTTTTTTTTTTGTTTTTTGTTTTTTTAATAAGGGGGGGGGGCACTTTTTCTCTTAAGGTTTGGTCTTTTTTCCTCAATACAGTAAAAAAAAACAAAAAAAAACAAAAACAAAGGGTTGATAGACACCACCA
>BLSH010387554.1:711923-722178 GCA_018402905.1 Glandirana rugosa | reverse complement strand
GTTATTAAAATCACGATCTGGAGGAGACATTGAGTTTTGACCATTGGACATCTAAAAATTCACGGTTTCAAACAGCGGTAAGGTGCTCACCCGCGTTAAAACTTCGTACTGTACAAACCATAGTTAAATGAACCGCACTCTGATAGAAAGTGTTATACCTTTTTTTTTAATCCGGTTGAAACGCCAAAATAAAAAATTGCGTTTCACTTAAAAAAAAAAAAAATTGGTGAAATTCTGGCTCGGAGAAAAACCTCAAACCTCCAATAGTCGATTTTTGTCCAAAAAAACGATATTTTAATGAATCTTGGGGGTTTGTAATATAATAATGTTTGGGGGTTCTAAGTAATTTTATAGCAAAAAAACCTGTTTTTAGCTGATAACCTCCAAACTCCAAAAAGAGGCTCGGTCTTAAAGTGGTTAAAAAAAAAAAAAATTCACTTTGCGTTAAAAAATAAAACCGCAAAGTTGGCCTAATTTTTTTTTCCATATTGTGAAAGATAGTCTCACGCCAAGTAAATTGATACCAAACATGTCATGCTTCAAAATTGCGCCCACTCGTGGAATGGCGACAAACTTTGGCACTTAAAAATCTACAGGTTACCAGTTTTGAGTTACAGAGGAGGTCTAGCACTAAAATTATTGCTCTCGCTCTAACGATCGTGGCAATACCTCACATATGTGGTTTGAACACCATTTTTCATATGTGGGCGGGACTTCTGCATGCGTTCGCTTCTGTGCGCAAGCTCGGCGGGATGGGGAGCTTTACATTTTTTCTTTTCGTATTCATTTTAATTTTTTATTTTTACACTGTCCAGTTGAAAAAAATTTAGGGTCACTTTTATTCCTATTACAAGGAATGTAAACATACCTTGTAATAGAAAAAAAAAAGAATGGACAGGTCCTCCTAAATGCGAGATCTGGGGTCAAAAAGACCTCAGATCTCATATTTACACTAAAATACAATAAAACAAACAAATAAATATATAAATGTAATTTGAAAAAAAAAAAAAATCCCCTTTAAGAGCATTGGGCAGAAGGGAAGTTTGACCCTACCGCCCTTCAATGCTATGGAGCCCAGCAGGGGCCATCTTCCCCCAAATTGGCATCCAGACATTGAGGAGAGAGGATCGGATCGTCTCCACTGCTACCGGTAAGCAGCGGAGGAGAGCGGAAAGCGGCGGGAGGGACATATCTCCAGCCCCTGATAAAAGTGATCTAGCTGTGAATCCGCTGTAGAGACCACTTTTATCGGAAAGCAGACCTCCCGCTGTAAAAAACGATACCGGGGTTATGGTAGCCATCTGCTACCATAACAACAGTATTCCACATCAAAGTACCGACGTAAAACGACGGAGGGCGGTTGGTAAGTGGTTAATATATAGTACTTTTTTTTTTTACTGTAAAAGCTCCACTTCCATCCATTCTTACCATGGCGAGGTAGGTCATATCCTTTTTTGCACTGGCTCCTGGAATAACAGTGTAATCAGTCCCAAGAGTCAATGGGCATCCTCCGCTGCTAGCATTGTGTGATTTCTAAACCAGAAATGATGCAATGCTAGGCTCCATTGCTATGGCAGTGATAAGTTCCCACTGCAAATGTGCGAGATTGGGAGGCGCTTGCTGGGTAGCCAGCAGGGACTTAGCCTGGAAGAGAGTCCTAGGGGGCTTCAGATGCCCACACTCAGGATGGACACTTGCTGGCTGCTACACAAACAGAGTGCACTTTTTCAAAATTTAAGACTGGTTAATCACCTGGACTAGGGATTAAGAATAAAGATAAAGCAGAAAAAGAGGCAGAAGAGAATATAGTAGAGAATTAAGGCACCGTTCACATCTGAACGATTTTCTGCTTGCATTTCTAAAAACGCTCAACAAGCTAAATCCCAGTCATTTCAATGGCCCTCTGTTCACTTCTGAGAGTTCTGTTGCCTGAAGCAAAATGCATGAAGCTCAAAAAAGTACACAAGCTTCTTTATGGCAGACTACAAACGTTTTTGGCCCCATAGACTTTAATAGAACTGCCTGACTTAAACGTTTTAAGGCAGGGATTTTCAAACTACGTCCCTCCAGCTGTTGCGGAACTGCACGTCCCATGAGGCATTGTAAAACTCTGACATTCACAGACATGACTCGGCATGATGGGAATTGTAGTTCCTGAACAGCTGGAGGGCCATAGTTTGGAGGCCCCTGTTTTAAGGGCATTTTCTCCTCAAATAGCAGCTCTCCACCCCTAATGCTTTCTATTGGCTAAACAAAAACACCTGAAGCTGTAAAATGCTTGTAATACACTTCTTAAACGCTTTTAAAAAGCTTCTAAAAAGCTGCAAAAAAAAAGCTTAAAAGCAGAGTTGCACCCACATTTTACACCCCTCACCATCCAACACTAGTGTGTACCCTTAAAACAAATTGGCTTTTTGTTTTTGGATCACTTACTTTATTTCAGCCTTGATCTTTTTTCACTTCCTCCTTAGTGGCCGCAGCCCCACACATTTCCAGCTTTGCAATGTCTCCTGGGAGAGGTGTGTCATCAATCCCAGGACGCAATAGGCAAACCCGAGCTACAAGCTCAGCGAGTGCATGTTAGGTAGCCAGCATGCATGGAATCCAGGAAGTAATACACTGCGGCTTCAGATGCCCACATAGGAGATGGCCGCGACGTGCTGGCACTTCCTAAAGTAAGAAACCATGCTGAACATATACAAAAACGCCCCTTAGTTTACAGCATACCTTTAGTAGACTACACCAAGCGTCAGGATTATAGGGATATTTTTATCTAAAAAGTTACATTTCGGTTGGAAAACGGCTTTAACAAATTGCCTGAAAAACCCCAGTAAATCAATACGCTCAGGTATTAATGGAGCCAAAATTTTACCTTGCCTGGGACAATCCTACCAGTAAACAAGGCACAATATTGTGTAACAGCTGAATGTTAAAAAAACAAAAGCTTTGTCCAGATTTGGAAAATCAGACATTTTTATGTTTGAGACCTCAAGTCATACATTTATATTAAAATGATGCTATTCTGCTGACTTTGGGATTAAACGCACAAGAAAGTAAATTAAAACTGACTACATAAAATCACAATCTAATTGTACCAAAATTGTACAATCACCTTTAAGTTTTCCAACAAGTAGGCAGATCTTGCAATGTGACCTCAATATGGTAATTAAAAAAAAAAAAAAAAAAAAAGAAATCTCTCTGCTCCTGGTCATCAGATTACACTCAAGCAAACATTCAGCAGGGCTCACTGGCTATCCTTTAATGAGCACAAACAGAGATGTTTAGGAGCATAGCGGTCATACCTACTGAAGCGAGTCATGTAGGATTCTCTATACATGTAGAGCAAGGGCTTCAATTCAATCAGGCAGACCTTACTGTGGGTAAATCAAAAGGCAATTGTACAGATCAATCAGACTGTGACCTATGTGACCAGGTTAAAGGACATAGGACAAGGACATACACCCATGCACTTTTAATTACCGCCATGCATCTGTGCGGTCAGTCAATAATTGTTCCATTTATCATAGTGATGTGCATAGAAATGCTGGCAGATGAGCTTCTGTGCCTGATGGGGCTCATCATCTGTCTGAGCAAGCATAATCAGCCATACATGCAAAAGTTTTGGAATCTTTCCATCAACTTCAGTGCAATCTTTGGTTAGAGAGTAGGCCAGTCACACTATTACAAACCATTCAAACTGCTACAAATGGCAAGTGACCTACATTTCCCAACAGGTTGGCTTTTTGTCACCAAGAAATTTCACTTTTAAAGATGTAATGTAACTCAACTTGAAATTGCAATTTTCAGTATACTAATATTCTGTAGCTTAAAACATTTACATGAATTGTGCCTTTTGCATAATGCAGATTTAAAAGTAATTTTGCATTTTAAGAAAAAAACAAAACAAAAAAAAAAAAAAAGGTACAAATTGTATTACAGTGTGTTCAACAGAAGACTCCTGTAGTTCCCATAATAGCAAGCGATTAAGAAAAAATAAATACGCAGCTTTGTCAGGCTGAGTGCTCTGCATGAAATCTCTGTAGTCTCATTGTACTGCAGCAAAGAATTTGATAAAAATCAGCTGCAACAGAGGGCAGTTGTAGCAACTACCTGCATGGATAGTCTTGGCAGCTATTACAGCATGTAATACATATTTATCTGAGAAAATAGGGAAGTTAAAGCAGAACTAAAAGGCAAAACTTAATCATTTTGGATAGCTTTTTTCATCATCTGTCGATTTGGAAGTTTTTTCTTTGCTTCCTGTCCAATAGCCAAAACAGGAAGTGAGAGGAAATCCCTCCAAAGTGAGGATATCCCTGGTTGTCACTAGGGTCACCAGAGATAGTAGGGTCACCAGAACTCCCCAAAGGAAGATTTCCCCTGTATTTTTGTTATAGGGACAACCCAAAATTTGGGATTTTCTTTCACTTTTAGTAAAAAAGTAAACAAGACAGAGAGGGTCTAAGAGGGACACTAAAAAAAAGTTTTTATACTTAAACCTTCACGTAGATCTCATTCGTCAAGACCCATCATAAGGGAGAGGGTGACTGAGGTAGAACATAGATTTTCATTTATAGTTATTTTAGAAAAGTCCGTGGTAAATCAATTACCTGCAATGCCTTTTGGGATGCACTGAAGGGATATATTTGGAATGACTTAAATCCCCCATTTCTTTTATTTTAAGCTTATTTTCAGGTTAATGAGTACTAGCCAAAGCCTGTGATGAAGCTGAAACGTCCTTTATTGCCAAAGTTACTGAAATCGAAGGTAAGGTGGTCTCTCAACCCTATATAATTAGGTTACGAAAAATACACTAAACAGAAATGATTCTTTGTTAAATATTACAGTACAGTGACCACTCTAACAAACGATTGGCCTTGATTTCTAAGCAACAACCACCTTCTACTTACATCTTTAGGGGGCAGTTCACATCAGAAAAAAGTGGGAAGCCAGCATGTGCAATCCAGAGCCACATTCAAAACATACAGTTGCTCTGCATTTTATAGAGTAGTGCATGCACTACTTTTGGAGTGGTTCGATGCGTTTTCAGCCCATGAAATCACACTGCACTTGGATCGCATGTTGATTGCACAGCATCGCACAGCACGTTCCTGCGCAATTCAACTATAGATTGTTCAAACACACTCACTCATCTCCTGTACATTTGCATAACATGGATCATATGACCAACCCAAAATGCACTGAACCCCTGGCAGAACTCATGCACCTTATCTGGAGATGCCCAGTAAGGTCAAAGTTTTGGAAATTTGCAATATGCCTCACTACTACTGCAAATCCCTTTTCTCAGCACGCCTGATATACACTTGTTTGATGTAGATCAGCCTTTTTCAACCGGAGTGCCTTGGCATAAAGCCTAAAATTGCCCAAAAACTGCCCACAAGCCAGCAAATTGATCAAGCCTTCATTTTTTGTATCACACAAAGCAGTGTTTTTTTTTTTTTTTGCAGCATTACAACCAGCCGCCAGTGTTCTAGCAATGGACGACAACATCGGCTGATAAGGAGCATGTAAAATGCACCTCGTTTGCCCCTCCCCTGCCTCTCTCCGTCAGCATTGGGGTCATGTTAGAGTGAGGGAGTGAAAATGAGCAAGAAGAGAAACGCTGGAATACTACTCAGTACAAGCCTGCAAAGATGTACTGGCTTTGAAGGAATAATTCACCTCGAATGTTGGGTGTCTTACCTGTGTGGATGTTGAAATTGTGTATGAGAATAAAAACTGTCCCCTAAAGTTTCATAACACAGAGGAACCCATGATGTAACTACTCTCACTTTGAAATTGGGATGACCTCCTCACTCCAAGTCACTTGCACTATACTTTGTATAGGCTTACCTCTTTGTACAGGATTATATAATGACCTTATATAACAAAACCACACAAGGGACTGTTACAGTTTAGGTTCTTCATTTTATGATGCTGATTTGTATGCAGATGCTTTCTATGCATTTCCGTATCTGTGTACAACTGTTTGAACTCAACAGGAGTTAAAAAAACTGCTGCAACTTGTAACTCTGCTAAACACAGAAAGAACAGACCCAAAAGTACTAACTGTAGAGCTTTTACTTGAGGAAACCAGATACAAAGTCTTACCAATACACTTATTCATAGTACTTGTTCAGTGCCAAAGATGGCTGTGCTTGCAATCAGGTTATCTAGAACCATGGTATGCATGAAGGCCCCATTCACACCTTTAAAAACAAAGCACAAGAACACATGGTATATATCAGGGGTATGCAATTAGCGGACCTCCAGCTGTTGCAGAACTACAATTCCCATGAGGCATAGCAAGACACTGACAGACACAAGCATGATACCCAGAGGCAGAGGCATGATGGGACTTGTAGTTTTGCAACAGCTGGAGGTCCGCTAATTGCTTATCCTTGGTATATATGCTCATCACCATTCATGTTAAATGTCATTTTAATGCACAGTAAACAAAAAACACACCTTGGCTATAGAGGAGTTCAGCAAAGCACAGATGCAAATAGTGATGCACTACATTGACGCAAATAGTGCAATTTTATATGCAAGGAGGCTCATTGTATAAAATGCATTTGATGCGTTAATTGAGTGCATTAATGCAAACAGTAATGTGGGAATGGGCCCTTGAGAACTTTGCCTCTATACCAACATAGACTTAAGTCTCCATTTATGAGTGCTATCCTGGTTTCTAAACTATTCCCACTGCCTACAATTCTATAGTGAATGGTAAAAGAACGCCTTTATATACACACTGAACAGTGTACAAATAATTGTATAATTAAACAGCAGACTTGTTAGCCAACAGAGTGGTCTATCCTGTGAAGTGTATTAAAGGAGGGATAGAATTGCAGTTCTAGCAATATACAAAATTACAATGGTTGCTGGTATCGTAAAGAATGTACTTCTGTATGAGACATCGCATACCAAGCTCCAGGAAATGTGTATTCTTGCCAGTGCCTAATCTCTTATCACAGACAAACATACTGCCGTTTTGGATCTTACTCTCAACCACAGAAGTGATCACCAACAAAATAAGGGATAAGACGTAAATGATACACAAAAGCAAGTTTAAAATGAATATTGGAGCCCAACGAAATTTAGACAACCATTTAAAAAATTAATCACTGTGAAGGTACTGGGCTACTTTAATAGGGAAATTCACACATTACTACACAGACTACTGACTACTACATTGCTGGGATCCCCGCAGAGCCTGGACCTGCTCGGTGACATCAGTGTGCTTCTGCTGTTGGCTGAATCTGGGTCATGGGAGTGCAGGACTAAGTGCCCTGCTGTGACCTACAGGAGAAGTATGGCCAAAAGAGCTTTAGCCAGATTTTTCTTAACTTTCTCCTGAGTGTGCATTCTGGAAGGAGGTCATCTGCTCCATCCTTAGCAGGAGAAACAGGTATTGAACAAAGGGAAGGCTCCACCAAAGCGGCTTGTCTATTTTTACGAGAGAACATGTCACTTGTCCTGAATGGACTAAGTGACTGTCTCTCTAACACTACAATTAGGGGACAGGCTGGAGGGAGAGGGCATTCTTCAGACACAAATCACATGCATTCCCTTTAATTTTACAATTGTGTGCATATTGGCATTGTTGACAGATAAACTTGGTAGAAATTAATTTTTTTTTTTTTTTAACCACCTCAGCCCCAGAAGGATTTCCCATGTTAGGACCGGAGCACTTTTTGCAATTCAGCACTGCGTCTCTGACAATTGCACGGTCGTGCAATGCTGTACCCAAACAAAATTGACGTCCTTTCCCCCCCCCACAAATAGAGCTTTCTTTTGATGGTATTTGATCACCTCTGCATCACTTCTGATCACCGTTATATATATTAAAAAAAAAAAAAAAAAAAAAAAAAAAAAAAAAAAAAAAAAAAACACAATTGGCGTTTGATTGGTTTGCGCAAAAATTGCCGTGTTTATAAACCATGAGAATTCAATTGTGGCGTTACTATTTTTTTTTTTTTGCCGTAATGGCGGCAATCTGCGATTTTATCGGGGACTGCGACATTGCAGCGGACATGTCGGACATTGACACTTTTTTGGGACCATTGACATTTACACAGCGATCAGAAATTTAAATAGTCACTGATTACTGTATGTCACTGGCAGGGAAGGGGTTAACCTGCAGGGGGCCATCTAAGGGTTAACGGTGTTCCCTGTATGTGTTCTAACTGTGTGGGGGCTGGACTGCCAGAGGCATAAGAGACCTAACTGATCCTGATCAGAGATCAGTAGATCTCTGTCATGCCACTTAACATAGCGGGGAACTACCGTGTTTACAGAATCTGCCCGACCCACGGCCCTGCTCAGAGAGCGTGCAGTGGGCATAAGAGCGTTACGCTGCCGCTCTGCAGCAGTAAATGTAGGCGAGCTGGTCGTTAACCGGTTAAAGAGACCGTCAATGTCTCCTTTATTACCTGACTTTTTAATGCCATTATTTTACAAAAAGTTATTTGACAAAAAGTAAACAGTTAGATTGTAAAAACAATTAAAATGAAGTTCATACAAGATTGTATAATCACATCCGTCACATAGAAACTGGTTTAGCTACATGTGTAATACCGTAAAAAAAAAAAAAAAGAAAAAAAAAAAGACTGAAAGTTAAGGGCTGATGAACCTAGAGGGAACATCAATTTACTATTGAGGACTTTAGGAAACTTTTTTTGGCCAAACCAATTAAACCTATATCATCAGTCAACACATGTTGTAGTCATCATCAGTTTTAATTTTAGAACACAACATAGTGTGAAGAGATAGGATAGATAAAGAAAAGATTAGAGAAGCCGGTCTCAATATTTTTAACATGGAGGAACCCTTTCTGATCTCAGGGAATCAACTGCTAATAATGACTATCTACAGCTCATGGTACATTAGTGTGATCGTCAATTGAAAGAATGCTCCTTGTATTGGTGGTCATTGCGGAGAATCCCCTCTTGCAGATTGCTAAAAAGATCAATGCTGTGTCAGTGGTTATTTATTGGAAAGGCACAAATTGCTCAAGGAATCCCTAGCAAATTCTGGAGGAAAGCTAGGGTGTTCCACAGAACCCTGTGTAGCAGGGAGCTGGTTATCTTACCTGCAGTATCAGAAGACACTCTGCAACATTGTTGCAGTGAGATGCTTCCCTCTAGCACCAGCTAAGACCTGTTAGCAGTGCATTTAACACCAGGGCGCAACGCATACAGGGAATTGTAATCCCAGGACTCAAGTCTCACATTCCGATTTAACTGTATATTACTATAAGAGCCAGCCTGCTCTGGGGAAAGAGAAACAAAAAAAAAAAAAAAAAAAAAAAAAAAAAAAAAAAGGACTCCATCTTGATTTCCTGAGGGAATGGAGTTACCACGAGGCAAGGGAAGGGACTGGACTTAGTGGAGAGGTGCTGTCCTTCAGGTCAGTTCACCACATTGTTTCGGGTATCCACAGCCGGTCAGGACATCCAGCCTGAGAGAGGGGGATTCAAGGTGCACATCCAGGTGCACCTGCATTGACGGTGTGAAGCAATCCGGAGTGAGGTGACCAGTAGGGACGCTATAAGAGCCTGCCTGTTCCAGGACATTTGTTTGGGCCTTGACCGCAGGATTGGGTGTGAGTGCATTTGCCCATTTACAGGAAACAAAGACACTGCACACAGACAGTTGTTTCACTTTGCCAATTTAGCTTCATGGACACTGTATACAGACATCATTAGTTAGCTCTTAGTTACCTAACCGGCACATGTAGTGCCACAGGCTACCAGCTCATATACAGAGACACTGTATACAGACACCATTGTCCTTTCACCTTGCTGAGGACGATCCTGCATATGTAGTAGGTGCATGCAAAAGTTTATCTGGGAAGTTAAGCCACTAAATGTTGAACTGAGTACAGTGTGTGTAGCTGGGCATGTGGTGTCAGGGGAAAGAAGAGAGAGGATTGACATAAGAGAAGGTTATTCCTCTGCTCTCCTCCTGCCTGGACTCAGAGCCAATTTGAGTAGAGGTAACCAATCCAATATAAAGTGTCACGTTGTGATTTATTTGCCATTTAAGTGTGCCTCTGCTCTTAGGGACATTCTCAGGTTTGGAATCCCCTGAAAGCAGCCTGAATACGGTAGTGAGCTATAGCTATATTGCTCTTAATCCCAGTTATTACTCTCCAGTTGATTACTTGGGAAAAAATAAAAAAAAATTATATATATATATATATATATATGGGTTCATTAGTTGACCTCTCATTATTGACCCTAATTCTCGTT
>BLSH010387554.1:690647-705147 GCA_018402905.1 Glandirana rugosa | reverse complement strand
TTTTAACACACACACACACATACACACACACACACACATACATATATATATATATATACATACACACACACACACACATACACACACACACACAATTTTTAAATTTGCGGTCTTTTTTCATTCATATGATAAAAGTGAAAAAACCCAGCGGTGTGCAAATACCACCAAAATAAAGCTTTGTGTGAAAAAATTATATAAATTCCTTTTGGGTATAGTGTTGCATGACCGTGCAATTACCAGTTAAAGTAGCGCATCTCTATATAGCAAAAAATGGACTGGTCATCAAATGGGGTAAACGATCAAATTGAACCTAATTTAATTTGCATTATTGCAGGCATTTTCTTGTTTTGAATTGACATTGACGCTTTTACGGGGGGCGGTTACCATAGTCACCCTGGGCATCAGATGACCTTGTCCCAGCACTGGCCAAAGCACAGGCTTCTCTATGAGTTCACACTGGTACTACACGACTGTTATCCTACTTTGCCCTGCCACATCGGTCCTACTTCCATCAGACTTGAATGATCAGGATAAGATTTTGCTCCAACTTTGAGATAGTCTGACTTTTCCTTAACCCAATAAAAACAATCCCAGTGTGACAAATACCTTTTATTGCTGCTGTAATCACCATGTTGGAGGTCACAAGTCAGAGGATTAGGACAAGGATCTTACTTTGATCCTACTTCAGCCCATTGAATATCATTGAAGTGGGATCAAAGTCGGAAGTGCAGGAACCTTTTTTAAAGTTGGACCGACTTGTGTCAGACCAGTTAAGACGACTCTCATAGGGAACCATTGATTTGTACACGTCATGCGACATGTGCTCCCAATGTCGGAGCACATGATGTACCAGTGTGAACCCAGTCTCATGAATAGTAATAATAATAGATACACAACAGAAAAAATGGGTGCATTTTGTATCTACTATTCTACTTTTAAATTGTTAAAAGGTACACTTGTAAATTACATTTTATCCTGAGTAGTTTCTATTTTATTGCATTTATAAGACCTGCACCTACCATAACTATTCATCAGCAATCATTGTCCAGCTGTTATTTTAGAGATTTCAGTATGACATTAGGTATCAGATTGGTTGCTATGGAAAACACTAAACCTCTCCAGTTTTCATAGAACAGCCCCAATATTCATTCTCAAGAGTACGAAAACACTTTTGCATATTTGAAAACTGGTGTGACAAAGATGAAACCAAATCAATACAATGCCACAAAATCACAAACTTCATAAAAGCACTCTATTCAATCAATACTGCACAAGCTAGGGCTGGACCGGGGGCAGAAACCAGCAAAGGTGTTTCCTGCCAGTCAAATTAAAGTTCTGCAGGGATGCCAGCTAAGCAGAGTTGTGTTTGCTTCTTCATTTTACAAGACAAATCTGTTGAATCTAAAGGCATTTCCTGTGACACAAATAGCAACACAAAGTTTTCCATAGCATAGCACTGCAGTTTTTCCATCAATTATATAGCCACCACTACACTAAATAGGGGGATTTATTGAGCAAGACACAACAAAATTAACAGTCTATCTAGTACAAACAGATTCCTTTCAGCCATTCTTTTCTTTTGGAAATATTGGGAGGTAGGGTTAAAAATTGACCAATTTACAGGGTTCCCTTGGAGATGGTAACTCTCACTAACATACAGGGCTCCCTTAGGCCCCTTTCATATGTATGGACCATTTATTTCATCAATTCGGTCACATTTTTTTCAAAGAAAAAAAAAAAATGAAGTTTATATCAGTTTTTCATCCATCTGCCAGCTAGAGTTATTAAACATTTGAGTCTCAGAGCTATTTCTTGACGTTTTGTTCGTTTACATCCATTTTTTGTCAGATTTTTTTTTTTTTTTAAACATTACAAAAATAGGGCTTTGATCCCCTCTAAAAAATGGAAGTGGATGTAAACAGATGTAAATAGATGATCTGTTTACATCAAGTTTCCCATAGAGATGCGTTCATGTCCGTTTTTCATCCACCAATGGTTGGATGAAAAAAGAACTAACGGTGTGTGAAAGGTACCTTAGAGACATTCCCCCCCACTAACTGCACTGGTTTCAGCAAACATGAAGCGAGAAAAAATATTGCAAAAAAACAAACAATGCTGATTGCTTTCTGCTACGCAAACAGATCCCCCATAGCAGTAAAAACCCAGAAAAGGTTCTAAATCTTCCCCACTCTATGCTTTTCTTGCCGACAAAACAAAACAAAAAACAGTGAATTTAGATTCAAAAATTGAAATAGATGGAAGGGCAATGTTTGATGCTCAGAAAAAGTGCAGTGTATGCAAACTAGTTTTCAGAGGGGACATAAAAAAAGGAAAGGAGAGTTTACAGACTGAAATAAAACTGCCAGTTGACTGGAAAAAAAATAAAATATATGTACATTATATATATATATATATATATATATATATATATATATATATATATATAAAAACACACACACACACACACACACATACATACACATATACACATACATACATACACATACACGTACGTATGTATATATCTTTATATGTAAAAAAAATTCTATATACAAAACGACTTAGGACAAGGTATGTGGAATAAAGTTCCTATTTAATCTACTTCTTAACATCACGATTTTGCTGCAGCACTTTGTCTTTAGAAAAGTGGTGCATATTTTTACATTCATATTGTTCCATATTTAACATTTATATTTTTCAATATTAAAATGATCATACAGATTTGCAAATTCTCCTACAGTAGTGATAAAAAAATGCATTAGAAAAAGTAATTGGAGATTAATTACTGTAGAAATAAGCTCAGTTAGACTAAGAGAATCTATTTCCAATCAGTTTTGACTTGCAAAAAGTGAGGTCAGGGGACCAGTGCCAAGATTACTAGAATCACCCCAGATTTTCTCATTTTGACCAAAACTGATGGTAGACTATTTTAAAGAAACACTAAAAAGTGAAAAATGTATGGAGGCTGCCATTGCGGACCTTTTCTCCTTAAAATGCTAACTCTCAGTTGGTTATGGTTACCCAATGGTTTCAGGATTTTCTTGACTTGAAACACGTACACAGACCTAAGAGTTCAGAGCTCATTCTGCCTGATTTGCATGTTTGTTCCAAGTCAGATAGCTAGGCAACATATACTAGTATTTCTTGTTGTGTAACGTTCCTTTAAAGCCTGTATTCTCATCCCTATTTGATTTGGTAATAAAAGAAAAAGGAGAACACTGTCCTCCTGAGCCTATTGATTTTACAACCAATACATGAGAAGTCACCAAGCTTTTAAGGATGTCAGGAGCATTTGACCCTGAAATCAAATTTTCTCTCTCAGCTCTGATGTGAAATTGGGTATTGTCATTTCACATGGCTGTCAGTAAACAGAAAATGGGAAACCCAATAGTGAAATGTATAGGATGAAAAGGCTGTTTGTAGACTGGCTGTATAGGTGATGGCTTGCCAACAGACCTCTAAAAAAACTTCTACTATAATTACAACTGTTAGACCCTCTCTGATAAAATTAATCTAACAGAAAATATGAGCTCATCTCCATCATAGCAACAACAAAAAAGGGCAATAGGGACTGGGGTGTCCACTGAGGCCCAGGTTGGCTATCTGAGATTTAGGGAGTTTGAGTACTCCTACTGGTTTGCTCAGCATTACTCAGCCTCAAACCAATGCAATATCAACCATACAAACTATATCTGGCCCCATAACTGTAAAACATATCCAAAATATACCGTGTTTTTTACAGCCTGTTCACTTGGTAAGCTGGTGGGCTATATGACAGTCCACCTCTTGTCCTCTAGTCAGGAAAAAGACAAACTAAAACATATATTAGTTCATCAAGTATCTGACCAGGAATCAATTTTCAGGTCTTCTAGCCTGATTCAGGAGAGGCCTGACATTCTGATATAAATGAAAAGGTTAGGAAACCATTCATGCATGTCTAATAGATCTCGATGCAGTTAAAGATTGCCATAGTGAAGATGCAGTACTTTGCACTTCTGAAATGTCATCTAAACTGGGACATTTCAATAACCATCAAATAGGTGCAGCACTGTGTCCCTTCCCATGTTCCTTCTACAATGTGCTGTATCGCATACAGCCATGAAACATAAAACGCATATATGAAAAACAGCCTATTGCTTCCCTCACCCTTAGCGTTTTTTTTTTTTTTTGCAAAACTATATTCCCGCAAAAGCTTATTGCTCAAATGCTGAATAGCCACATTTTTCTGCAATTTTACAGCTGAAAAACTCATCTTCAAACCCACCAATTCTGTTTTTTTTTCCAGCCAGAGAACACCCCTGCCAAAAAACACTGATAAAAGCCTATATGTGCATGGACACATAGGATAACATGCTGGGGAGATTACGGGCAGGAAAAAACATCTGAAGCCAAAAACAGCAGCTGTAAATGCATCCAGTGTGCATGAGGCCTTAAAAGTATGTAATCAAGACAAACATTTCAAGTATACAAAAAGCCCTCATCAGTCTATTCACTTTTACACATTTAGACAACTCAAAGGAAGGTGCTGTATATAAATCATGCTTTTAAGGGCTTGCTCACATGAGCTTTGCTCCCCGAAAACCCACATATCACCTCAATGCCAGTTTTAACCTTGAATTACACAATGTTGCAGAATGCTTGCAGTCCCATTCACTTGAAATTGGTCCTGTTTTTTGGGCGCTGCACTCAACTAATATAAATTGCACCCGTGGCATGCATACACCCCTGGCTGTTGCCTCTGTAGCCAAAGGAATAGCAGTTGGGGAAGTAAAATTGCAGATCTAATGCAGGGTTTTACTGCCCTTCAAACTCTACTGTTAACAAGTTCTAAGGCTGCTGGTATTAAGTTAGTTTCATGGGACACCATAACTATGGTTGCCACCTCATCCCTTTAAAACAGAACACATATTTACACAGGTACTGAAGATAATTGAATGCAGATAATGCGCTGGGTTTAATTACCACCTTAATCAGCTACAGGACCTGTGTAATTAATATATGATGAGTTTTAAAGTGATGAGGGGGCAAACCTAACCATAACCTATACATTTGTATTACAAAGATGCACTTGGGCTTCTTTTACATTTGTGGTCGATGGGGGACAGTAAAACATATGTGGTTGAAAAGCATTTTTATCCTCTCCTACCATAGGCTGCAAAGTCAGCTGGACAAGGTTGTACACATGCCACAGCCACAATGCTTTGCTGCATGGATTTCTCAGTCTCTTCAGTGGGCAGTACTTTTGCCAAAGTGACCCATTCATGTGAATGGGACCACGCCACAACAGCAAGGCAAAAGCTAGGCTTGTGGTTGCAGCACAGTATTCCCATTTAAAAACCCTGTTCAGTCAAAAACACGCATTCAGGAGGTGGCAGCATCACCTCTTGAAGGTCTTTCAACTGCGCCTGCACCACTCTCTGAAAATCTTTTCACCAATGAGCTCTCTTCATAGACCACTGCAGGTATAAACATGCTCAATCTTGAAAACATATCTAGCAATATTTCAGCAGGAAATGTTTAAGATTTAGCATCCTAGTAAAGAAAAAAACATAGTAAGATTTGAGTAATGCCTACAGTTATCTCATATCTTTTGCTTGCAGAGAATGACAAAATTGGATTTGCCATTGTAAAAGTGCTTACTGGCCATTCTTGCTTTAAAAGCAGGGCACAGTCAAGTGATAAATTATTAATAGCATTATATCTGAAGTACAGACAGATATAGGTTAATGTCTTCCCACTTCCATAGCATGGCGTTTCAGGTTATAAAATACCATGATCTAACCGTGGCTACATAAATACATAAACCATTAATACTACCAAAGTCCACATTAACATATTTAGTAAATAATCATTTAATACCTTCTTTAAAAAAAGTACCAAAAACACTCTCGCCTTCTGCCCTCCACAAAGCAGTGCTCTGTACCTGTGTAGGTTCCAACTCCCTACAAGATATTACGAAGGATAGATTCACACTGTTTTGTGGTAATCATTATATGTAGATGTGAACCAGCTCTATAGGAAAGAATGGTTTTCTGTCTGAAATGCATTTCTAGGAAGCAAAATGCATGTGTTTTGCTGTCTGCAATGTCACTGAAAAACCTACCCCAAGAAAATAGTCTCAAATGCTTTCCTGGATTTCTCCCATCCATGTCTGTGCTCTTTTAAATGGTCAAACAGAGGGATGGGGCAGAGGCACAATATTGAATTTGGTGTTGGTAAAAGACTCAGTTCTGATGCAACTGGAAGCCGGAAATGCAACTCCCACTGTAAAGCCTGGCAGTGCTCAGTAAAGCCAATAGAAAAGCATTCTAGTAAGACCTAAAAAAATAAATAAATAAATAAATAAAAATGGCTGACTGTTCAATTGGCGTTTAGACAAGATCTTAATCGTCTAAAAACGTAAAAATCAATGGAGCTTGGAGTTGGACTTTACCAGTTTAAAAGCAAATAAGTCAGCAAGGGCATAAACTGTAAAACAGTTTATATACTATAGATCTTGCAGGCCAGGGGACTGAACGTTCAATTCTGTACATTGTAGTTATGCTGTGAGCCCAGTGCATTGAAAAGAAGCTTTGAATGCGTGATTATTAAACTATAAGCAACTAAATGACTTTAGCACATGCAGTAAAATATTTAGACTTCTCAAAACTATAATGCGATTTCCATAATCAAAACATTTACATTGTGTTCAATCACCGATTGTTCAGAAGTCTAAAAGAGACTGTACAATCTGGACATAACATGTAGAGTCAGCTTACTATACATTACATTTAAAGTGGAAGTAAACCCCCCTATTGTTTTCAGCCAAAGAAGCTGCAATCTTGGCCTCTGTTTGATCTTCAGCTACCATGATGCTACACATTTGATCGATTATGATACCAGCCATTGGATGGTTTGACAGTTTGGTTGAGAGCACAACAACCAATTTGACAGTAACATTCCCGAAACGTGACGGAAATGAATCTTTTTTGAAACTGTTAAATCGATGGGTTTAGTTCGGCTTTAAAAAGGGAACTAAACCCATCTCAGTTTCAAAATGTCAGAAAAACTGTTCCATGTGTTTGTGCTTTCAACCAAACCATCAAGCAGCTGGACTCACAACTGATCACATGTACAGCACCATATCAGTTAAAGATCAAAGGCTGAGATGGCAGCTTCCTTGGCTGAAAAAGATGTGAGGGTTTAGTTCCACTTTAATCTTCTTCACTCAGTCAACATACAGATACATAGCACAAGCACAGAGCAATTGTGATCTCCTTTTCCACAGAGATAGATGGTCACTCACTCAGATTTTCCAACTTGTCAAAACATGCAACAAAGATCACCTTTTATGCTCAGAAATAATCAATCATTCAATGGGCAAACCAGCATTGAAATATGCAACTGCAACATATGACCACACTTCCGCTTCATCTTAACAAAATCATGGAAAAACACTCATGGGAATTCAATAAAGCCCCAATGATACTTTTTGGGAGGTATGCACCCCCCCCCCTCCCAAATGACCAACACCAGATTCAAAAATTCCTGCCACTAGGTTTGGTAGCTTTACAAACATGTTCTAGAAATAGGCAACTTCCCAATCTATAACTTGCCCTTGCATTAAGGTGGACATGGAAAGGCAGTGCACATCACCAACCAATAAAAATTTCCCAGCACACTTACCAGCTAGCCTGCAAAATAAAAAACATGCCCTAACAGATCACATTAATTTACACAAATTGTTACACAGGGACATTTTTTTTCTTCAGGCTGCTAAGTATGCTGGGAAATTTTTGTTCGTTTTTGATGTGCATGGTCTTTCCATGTCCACCTTAATGCCAAGGCTAGTTATAGATTGAGGTAGTTGCCACTTGTTTGTACAATTGGTTGGATTTGATGTGGGGACATACTGGATGCCTTCAGCTGCCATTGTTCTCTTGCTGAGCGCCCCTGAGCCTTTGCGGAGGGGGAGCTCCCTCCAGGCAAACCTGCCTCTTAATCTATCCACTGCTATATATGCTCCAACTTAAGCCTCGTACACACGGTTCGACGGTCGTACGACCGAACGGACCAAATGGTATGTTGGCTGTTGTATCTAGCATACCGACATGCACTACACGCTCGTACGACCAAGCTGAACGTAGTGTCGTGTTATGAACATATAAAGAGAAAGTTCAGGTGCATGTAATTAGTGTCTGGCCGTTCCTCACTTCTGAGCATGCGTGTTTTGCACAATACAACTTGTTGGACCAACTTCTCTGTACGCATGATACAACAGTCGTAAGACCGCTTGTTGGCACTACCAAGTTTTCTAGTTTGCTCATTCAACTCCTGTTGCACGACCGTCATACGTCGGCAGTTCTAATCGCGCGTACCAACGATCGATTTCGCGTACGACCAGTTGTATACGACCGTCGAACCGTGTGTACGAGGCATAAGAGACTCTGAAAACTATATAGAGTTAGAACCGCAGTACACAGAGAAGCCTCAATATAGGCACTATGACTTGCACATATATTTGCAAATGTGTGCAAACGAACATGAATTGTTAGAAAGCATCAATTTGTTTTTTTGCAGGCTAGTTAGTAAGTGTGCTGGGAAATTTTTGTTTGTTTGAGAGATTCAGGTAGTTCTCTTTTTAAATTAGGTGTAGTGATAGCACCATTTTGTAAAAGTAGCTTTATTAAGAAGTACCTCCAGTTTGGAGGCAATTAAGAACAACTTCAAGGAAGAGTGCCCGTCTGTATACTGTGTATCAGGTGGCACACTGTCAGCTGCCATCTCCTCTCCTCCCCATATGTTAATGGTGGTTAAGGATGCTTCAGAGCCGACAGCCTCCTAGCAACCAGTGATGCCAATGGTGGGTGGAGCCTGACAATAGTTCCTACTTAGGTCCACCCTTTCCTTGTAATTGACAGCGGGCAGATTCCATAGCCAACAGCAGGCTGTCTATTGGCTATGGATCAGCCCACCACCTGCCGTCAATCACAAGAGCAGACCTAATGAGGAGCAAAGATATATGTGTATACACATCAGGCTCCCCCAAACCAGCTTCGCTGTCTTAGTGAGAGCTGCCGTGGCAAGAGAAAAAAAACAAAACTTAGCTGCGCCGTGAATGGAATGTCCGTATGAATGCTCCAATCTCAGTGCACCTCTGCAGGCAGCGCTTGCCTCAAATTCATGTACCTTTACAACAGCTTTTTAAAGCTCGGCATCCTTAAGCGTATCACCAAGAGTAGACACCATGAATTCCCCTGGCGGTGTATAAATACTGTGCCAAAGGTAGACAACTTCATCAAAATAATTCCATTTTGGACCCATCAGGATCATTTGTTTCGACCTGTGCCCTCTATTGATGCAGCTTATTGTGAGTGAAATTTGCCCTTTAATCTACCCCACAGTAACAGTTTCCAGAGGCAGCAAGGTCTATTACCCTGAAACAAGATACAACAAAAAGCTGCAGCTTTTACACCAGCGATAACCTTGGTGGGAACGGCTGCAAGGTTACAGCTTTGCCATTACTCTCATTTTATCCTGCTCATCTGTAAGCGAGGATCGCTGGGGAAAGAAGAGCGACTTCTGCAGAACAAGGCTCTCTGCATGCTGAGTACAACAGAAAAAATAAATCGAGCCAGGCTAGAGGGAGAGGAGGAGGAGGAGGAGGAAAAAAAAGCTGCACACGTCTCAGGAATCCCTGTGTATGACGAAGAGAGGATTCCACCAAGTAAAATGCAAATGAGCAGTGCTGCTCAACGTTCCACCCGCATACCATGCTTGCAAACTGACTTTCTGTAGACTGAAAGCTTTATAAAATCACCTTTATTTATAACAAATACATTTTTTTTTTTTTGCTGCAGGACCATTTACAAGCCGTTTATATCTATCAATGCATGTAAGTAAACTGGAGCACCTGGTTACCATAAGTCATGCCTGCCAAGCCAAAGAGCAAACAGTGAGTCAATTCTCCTGTAGCCTAGTCTCCGGGGGACCGGGGGCACAAAGCAAACACAGTTAGTGCTAGCAAATGCTTAAGAGTAATATTTAACCACCTCCTGCCAACTGCAATGTGAACCCTTCCTTCATCAATATGCTAACTCTGTTCCATGTGATCACTGGGACACCGGAGAGACAGTGCATTTTATTCTACTGCACATATAAAATTTGATTTCCTTGAGTAATGCCAAATAAATAGATTGAATGAGAGGTAAAGCCAAGCCCTGGCTGTCAGAACAAATCTGTTTACTCAACCATTTCATACTCCCTGCTACTCAATAAACCAGATTGCTTTTATGGCTGCCATAACAGCTGTCCCATTTCCAATGTGGTTCTATTAGTTATTAGGATAAAAAGAACTACAATAATTAGCAAAATACGGGTATGGTGCATTAAATGTGCCGTTTCCTTTGGGGAGCTATACATTCAAGTTGGTTTAAAGGTTTAATGGTCCCACTAAAATGAACAATTGGACCAGTAACCATGCATGCTTGAATTATATACTTGTACTATAAAAGGGTCTTATTTAAAGCTGCACTCTGGGGAAAAAAATATTTGCACATTTTCTATGCGCAAAATATACCCCTAATGTGTGCCCTGTTGGTGGATGCTGCATTGAGAAAGACTGGCAATTCTGACACCGCTGTAAGTGTTTAACTTTTAGCCTTGAAAAGGTCTTTCCAGGCCTTTGTACACGGTATAGAGTTTGTTCACACTCCATCTCATCCCTGCGTAAAACATCTTGTATTCGAACTAAAAATGTATTATATTACAGCTTACCAATTCTTAGATCTATCAGATGAATTAGGTTTTTTGGCTGACATCTGCCGCTCTCCGATCCAATCCGAGCGCCGTAAAGTCAGACGGATGGAAATCCTATTTTTCCATCCGTCTGGGAAGCGGATCGGATGACAACGGCCAGACAGTCCGTTGTCATCCGATTTCCCATAGGGGGGGGAGCGGGGGCT
Organism: Glandirana rugosa; assembly: GCA_018402905.1. Lineage (NCBI taxonomy): Eukaryota > Metazoa > Chordata > Amphibia > Anura > Ranidae > Glandirana > Glandirana rugosa. Next base: position 694,204 of record BLSH010387554.1, on the reverse strand, counting down.
CTGACGGATCCATCCCTGCACAGAGAGCAGCGGGGATCGCTCAGTGGAGAGATCCCCGCTGATAAACAGACCCCGCACACGGAACGGCTGTGTGAAAAGGGCCTTATTTTTCAACTTCTATTAACAAACCAAGCGGTCCAGTAAAATTAGCAGTTAGAGGGTCGACACAAACCATTTACCACTGACAGGGGTGCCCACAATGAGTTTGCCTTTATTTCTAAGTACATCTAACACAATATCCACTCCCCAGATTGCCAATGCTGATGTCCAAGGGTTCCTCAGTTGCTTCTCCAGTGGAGTGGAGACACCATAAGAAATGATGCGCGGTACTAGGTGGAAATTAAGGGAGAGGGCGCAGCAGCCTAGCCAATATAACATTTCCTTCGAAACATGTAAGCCATATTGGATGTTGAAGAGTCTTGTCATTTGTATTCGATATGCTTGGTTACCATGTGTTTATTAAATAAATAAAATCATGTGATATAGTCACAAAGTATGTATTGTGTTTAAGTTGTTACCTCTTCACTTTCAAGAGGAGACAAGCATGCAACAAAAAACAGACAATTATTCATCCAATAATCTGATCATGTGTACAAGGTTTAAGCACCACAGTCCATACAGAGGGTTATTACGGAAATTAAGGGGGAGAAATGCTTTACAAAAGAGAAAAAAAAAGAAAAACCAATGACGCCACCACATTTAAGCTCCATGCACACTGGATGCTCTCTGGGACTTCGGATTTTAGTGGCAGGAGACGCGGCTTAGAAAAAACGTTCTTTAAGCAGCGTGTATCAGCTTTTACTGGCATCTTTGAGTGTTTTTTTTTTTTTTTAACTACATTAGCTTCCATTGACCACAAAAAACGCCGGACGCTGATAAACGGCCGTTTAGCGGCGTTTATGAGCGTTTATCTGCGTTCAGTGTTTTTTGTGGTCAGGAAAACTCCTGGACGCCAATTCAGGGCGTTCAGAAAATAGCCCAAAAACACCACTGCTGTTAAATGACAAACGTCCATGTGTGCATGGACACATAGGATAACAAAGGGGCATTTTTGGGCTGTTCTAAAAAACCAAAAGACGCCCAAACGACCATAAACTGTCGTTTATCAGCTTCAGTGTGCATGGAGCCTTAAGGATTGGTGAGCTGCATTATATTGCATATTTGTTGTGGGTTTTTTTACCGCTTTGAAAATAAAAACAAACAATGATAGATAATTGAAAAAAAAACAAACAAAAAACATTTTCACCTACAGCAGCCTAGTGAACAGCAAAACCAAACCCAAGATAATATTCGTGCAAACTCTAAACCTCTGCGAAAAAAACAAAGCAAACAAAAAACAATAAAACTCAATTAAATCAAACGGACAGCAGCATCTAAATCACCAATCCCAGAAGAACTTGCTCCAATAATTAAAAGTGCACTATCCTTGTGCTAGGTATAAGTTAATAAATCACATGAGAGACCCAATTAAAGTGCATTAAACATATGATGAACTCGTCCTAAATTGACATATCTGTGCAAATAAAATCTATATAAAATGTGCAAAAAGGTGCTCAGATTTACTAAACATCAATCGTTCCTCTTTCTTTGCCATTAATTATAACAACGTGCACCACCGTAGAAAAAGTGCTCCCAAAAGGAATCACCACAAACTATTAAATGAGCTCCTTACCAGCTGCTCTGATCCCACAGGTATACCATCAGATGCCTTGCTGCATAGCAGCCATATTATATACCACAATCTTGCATGCACAGGTTCCAAGGAATTACACAGCAAGCGTTACAAGCAACCAGCAAGCCTTGCAAGCAACCAGCAAGCCTTGCAAGCAACCAGCAAGCCTTGCAAGCAACCAGCAAGCCTTGCAAGCAACCAGCAAGCCTTGCAAGCAACCAGCAAGCCTTACAAACAACCAGCAAGTCTTACAAAAAACCAGCAAGTCCAAGCGGTCAGGCTGACTTGCAGAACAACATCACGTGTGAGGCGCCTCCCAATGCGTTTCTCTGTAACCAGCGTCAACTTGGGATAGCGCACTATTAATTATTGTTTGGTTGAAGTACAGGGTAACTGGCACTGTATTGGAAGTAAAAACTAAAAAGGTTATATTACAGATTGTAAATGAATGCTACCAAACGGTCATAAACTGAGAAGATTGGCTCAGTCCCATTGGTTACATACAATCTGTTAATTTGTTTTCATTGACTTGTAAAACACGTATCAGCCTTGCTGAGCAACAAAGCATAAAGAACGTAAATCAATAGACAAGACTTTCCTAATAGAAAATAATAAACCGATTGTTTCTATGAGAGGAGCCATGATGCATCTGAACGTTTGGCAAGGGCTATTTTATACCTTTCAAGAGATTAGATAGAATAGAAAGCTTGGTCAGTGTATTCCAAATAGAGATATAAAAAAAAAAAAAATAATAATATGGAGAAAGCAATAAAAGTATACCACATTTGATATTTACACTTGCAAGATGCAAATAAATATCACGTGTATTCTACTAAATCAATAAAAAAATAAATAAATAAACCTTCAGTCCAAAATTGTGCTGCAAAAGCCTTTTACACTTGGAAAGTAAGAGTCTGTTTTTAAGCAGGGCTAAGAAATAAATGAATGTTCATACATACTGCAATTAAATGCATATTTTACAAATGATTCCTCGATGCTTTCTTTCCTAACCCTTCCACGGTTAGTGGCCAACTTCCTTTTTTGCCCAGCAATAATAGAATACAAAGCCAATGCTATATGCAAAAATGATTAATGCCCCTTCTATGTAGGATTGCCTCTACTAACAGGAGGAAGAGGAGATGCCAAGAGTCATTCAGCTGATTCATTCAAGATGACATGCTATTCAGGTCAGTATTCACAGGACAGTAGTAAACCAGCTATCTGAAAGCCTAACGGTACCAGGAATTATGCATACATACTGTATATGTACAACATTTTAGTGTTGCCCAACTAACGTTTATTTTTTTTCTCCAACAGGATACATTTAAAAAAAAAAAAAAAAAATTCAGAGAACACTGTATGCACCTCCAGTTTAAAAGCGATGTGACTCGACTAGCCTACCTATAAAGCTAGCTGGCTTTTTCACTTTGTGAATCATGAGCTTGTAGCGCAATAACATAGGAACTAAGCACTTAAGTAACTTTAAGGACCTGCCCAGACTTGTGCACTGTAGGAATATGTGCATTACAGCAACACACCCGCTCTATGTGCAGTGTAGTGAGCAATGCACAATGCACCACAACATATTACAAACACACCTCCCATGCGTTGTGGTGTGCTGCCATGCTAACAAAGGTTCATTTGCATTTTGCCATCAATTGTGGCGTAATGACAAACTCATTCCTAATGCATAGGCTGCCTAACACACTACAAAGGATTGCAAAAATCTGAATCCAGCCTAGGAATCTGCATGAATAAAATTCCTGATACCTTACAACATGCAGCAAAAGAACCAGTTATCAAAAGCAGCATCATTTTCTCAAAGCGTTCCTTGAGTTTTGGCCCAAGCCAAGAAAATGTCATCAGTCTGTTGCAGGCAGAAGAA
>BLSH010387554.1:626782-639863 GCA_018402905.1 Glandirana rugosa | reverse complement strand
AAACAAAGGTCTTAAAACGTTAGTAGCTTATCAGTGATTTTTTTCAGCTTTTATTTTTAGAGTTTTTGCGCCGGCGTTAATGAACGTTAGTGAGCGCTGGTGTCAATGGGCATTTTTTTTTTTATTCTTTTTTCAATGGACACAAAACGTTAGTGAGTGATGTTAGTGAGCATTTTTGGGCATCAGAGCGTTTTTACAGCTGAAAAAAAGTCTCTCAGAACCCTCTGGTCTTGGGTTTTTGTTTTACAGCTCAAAAACGTCACTGCTAAAAACAGTTGATAACAGCCTATGTGTGCATGAACACACAGAAGAACATGGAGAGTTGGTCTAATGACTGTAGAAAAAACGTCAGCAGCTGTAAAAAAATGTGATTAGCGTGGCATGGTTAGTTGGGTCCCCCCTCTGCTGGGCTCTCTCTCTCCATAAAGGAGGAAGAAGAAAATCAAAGACCATGTCATAAAAAAAGGTTTAAATTAAATAAAAAAAAAAAAAAAAAAAAAATGTAAGCTCACCCACCGCCCCCCCCCCCTTTGTAAACGGCGTTTAAAGTGTTACCATAGTTTAGCGCCATCCCACGAGCATTCGCAACTTTAAAGTATGACAGGTTAGATATCTACTGTATACCTAATGCAGCCATCACATCTAAGAATTGGTAATCTACAATATAATAAAAGTTTGTTTTTGGGTTTAAGGGCCAGTTCACACTGCTGCGATGTGGGAACTCTGCAAATCCACTGCGAATTCCCGCATCACATGTCAACTGGCGGCAGTTCACACTGCCATATGCGAACTGCAGGGAGTGTCAACACAAAGCTAGTAATGACACCCCCAAATCCGTTTGCATATCGCACTACGAACTGAAAGCTCGCACAGGAATCGGATTGCAAAAACAAAAAAACGCATGTGATTCAGTGCGAATTACATCCGATCCCTCAGCATGCACCAGTGTGAACCGGCCCGAATACTGCTTCAAAGTAGACAACCCTTCCACCAGAAGCCACAGTTGCTGTCTCACGTCTTCCACCTGCTAAAAGGTCAGCCACTCCATGGCTCACTAATTCTGGCAGTGCTGATGGGCTGTTTGTATGCACAAGCTCCTCCCGAAGCTTTTCATCACATGGATAGATTCTGCTAATAAATATGCCTGAAATATTTTAAAGAATTCTAAAACTTGGCTGGAAAGTCTTATTGCAAAGCAAAGTGCTGATTATTGAATATGTTTTCAGCCATGGAGACATGGAGAGGGAGACATTAAAGTGACTCAGTTATGACAAACCTATTGGGTCTATCATTACTGAACTCTTCCTTGCCTATCATGACTTCAATACATCCCAAGTCTTTGGGTGTGGAAAAATAAAGAGGCAAGAAAGTAGGACACTCATTTATAGAACGCTTTTCCAGGTCTGCACCACAAAAATTTTGAAGTCAGACAACAAACATTGGCAATGTCAAGTATAGAATTTTTGTTAGTACAAGATATGAAAACACACGATCAGTCATGTGGTGCAATTCATTTTGAAAATCGCATACAAACATATGTGCCGTGTAGTGAACCACAACATGCAGATGATGCCGTGCTTAAAAAGGTTCACTTTTTTTCTACAATCCAGCTTCCCTATGTACCAATATACCATTAATGTACCTCCGTTTTAGAAAAATAAAAACGCTCTTTGATTCTGAGAACAAGGCCTCATCACTTTCTGGCATTTAGATTTGAGATGGAGAAACCAGTAAGGCTGGGTTTACACTAGTCTGACACAATGATCAGACTTTGATCCTATGACTAATGAATTGATTAAACAGATACCTTATAAAAATTAACAGATATAAAATTTGAACTGCATGTGACAAAGTGCTTAGGATACATAAACTGCTTCAGTTCTGATTGTGCCAATAATACGCAATAAAAGTCTTTTTTTTAAAAAAGTGCTTTTGTGCTCTAGTGCTAAGACAGTATGTAGCGCCCCCAAAGTGTAGGTGTTTTTTTTTTAGGTATTTTTGCTGGGAGAGGCAAAATTTAGTCATGCCTGACTGTAGGTGCAGGCCTGAATGTTGTGATCTGGGCTGGGGAGTGGCTGGAGATGGACGAAAGCAACACTCCTTGGAGTGTCCTCCCCTTTGAGCAGAGAAGGTTCTGGAAAGGGGGATGGATGAGGAGGTGTCACTTCCTGATTTATGACAAGGAGCCCTGACCAATTAACAGTCTGGATTGGCAGGGGGAAGGCCTCCTTAAATACAGCAGTTTGCCGGGGGGGGGGGGGGAGAAGTCAGGTGGAAGATGTCGCAGAAGTGCTGGGGAAGCCTCTACCCAGGAGTGAGCCCTCAGTGGGGGGGGGGGGGGGGGTAAAACCTTGAGGCCTGGAGACTTCGGTGCAGCCAGGAGTAGAATAGATTCCTGGAGCAGCACAAGGGAGTAGAAGAACAGCAGAGGTGCTACTGCAAATACTTTAAAGTATCCACTGGAGTCAGTGAGTGACAGACCCTGGGAGCTGGAGGAAAGGCTGGAGCAGGCTGGGAGAGGAATACTGGGCAGTCTGTGGATGTCTCAGGAGCCAGTCAGGGGAAGGAGTGTCACTGTTCTGATAGCAGGTCGGTGTGACCTGGAAGAGGGGTGGGCTGGAAGTTGTAGTCCAAAGGCCCAGCTAGCACCAACGCACTAAGTTACACTTTGAGGGGTCTTCGTCCTTGGCCTAAAACGGGTGGTCCGGAGGTCCTGCTGACAGAGTGCAGGCCTCACCACGTGCTAGCTGTGGTGAACCTGATAGTTTCCTGACCTGAAGGGAAATTTAAGTGAAGTGCTGGAGAGAAGTGAAGGAGCAATAGTCTGCAAGAGACGTGCTGGAGGAAGTAGAGTGTATATACCATTGTGTATATAGGAGGTCCTGTAACCAATTCTTTGGGCATTCCAGTGTCACCCCTTTACACCATCCAAGTTAATTCCCTAAATATAACAAACAAAAACAAGAGCCAGCCTGTTCAGTGACTTCGGATGTGTGCGATATGGCGGGATTAAAGGGCAGCTATAAGGTGAACCACAACTACCAGCCACTCCCAAGGGAGCACATGGTTGTAAGTAGATAAAGGGACTTCTGTGCACTCCGTGAAGAGACCAGGGGTATGCCGCACTCGCCAGATAGGATGGACTCACCTGCCTTATAGCAGGGTGAGTCAGAGCGGCTTGTAGGTCTTTTTGGGGAGATCTATCCCACTGCGGTGTCTTCTGCTGGCTCCTTCCGGTGTCGGCAGTCTCCAGAACGAATCCCACAAAACGGACGTTCTAGCAGGAGAAAAAGGCTCCACATAGGATGAACCATTTCAAGGTGTATTTAAATATTAAAAACAATAAAAAAAAAACAAGTAAAATCCCATTGAAGCCTATATTGGCTGAAAGTGACCGATTGTTCCGTTCCAGAAATCATGGATCGTGGCCCCACCAATGGGAGGTTATGGATGCTGGATATTGCTTGTAGTTTGCTTTCCACCCTCTGGGGATGTATGGGAAGCATATCTTGACGCGTTTCATCATATTCAAGCGACGTTATCAAAAGCCAGAGGCCTCCGGATGACGTCAGCGGATGGCCCCGCCCCATTCAATACAAGTCCTTGCACACAGCGGAGCCAGAATTTGTGCGGGAGGGGGGGCTTAGATTCCAATAATCCCCCCCGCAGACCCCAACAACCACCGTTCAGGGTGTCGGGAAGAGGCCCTTGTCCAAGTCAACATGGGGACAAAGTGCTTTGGGGTGGGGGGGGCACAGGGCCTCCCCTGCCCCAAAGCACCCACCTTCCCATGTTGAGGGCACGCGGCCTGGTATGGTTCAGGAGGGAGGGGGCACTCGCTCATCCCCCACCCACTTTCCTGACCTGCTGGGCTGCATGCTCGGCTAAGGGTCTGATATGGATCTCGGGGGGGGGGGGGGCCATGCCATTTTTTTTGGTGTGGGGGTTCCCCTTAAAACCCATACCAGATTTTAAATGGCTGGTAGGCTTTTGAAGGGGGAACCCATGCCGTTTGTATTTTTTTTTAATTGCCGTGGAGTTCCCCTTTTAGATTCTCAGAGCACAAGTTGCATGCCAAAGTTGGGTCAGTTAAGACAATGATCCGGCTTCAATGATATTCAATGGGCTGAAGTAGGATCAAAGTCGGACAAAAGTAGTACAGGAACCATTTTCATTCATGGTCCGTCCGACTTGTGTTGGACCAGTTAAGATGGCTCTCATAGGGAATCATTGATTTGATGATGTAATGAGACTTGTGCTCCTAATGATGTCGGTCCAATTGTCTGACTAGTGTGAACCCAGCCTTAGACACCGGAAGGAGTTTACCAGCTGACCTCATTAGCACACACCCTTGACCCATCAACTGTTTGCACAGCATCCCAGGCATCTCTCCAGGCGTGCATTTCCCTCCAGATGGGCTCAGGCCACATGCTAAACTACCTGGGGCCTCATGCAGCCAATGGGACATCCCTGAAGTAGTGAAAGGGCCTGCCTGATTGGCTACAGAGTGATTGGATAGCTGGTGTGTCCTATTGTATAGTTTGGGTAAAACTCTGGTTTCCTCCCACACTTCAAGGACATGTTGGTAGGTTAATTTGATCTTGTCTAAATTGGCCCTAGTATATGTATGTATGTATGAATGAATGAATGTGACTAAGTGACCTTCGACTAAGCTCGAGGGCGGGGACTGACGTGAATGTACAATATATATGTAAAGCGCTGCCTAAATTGACGATGCTATAAAAGAACCTGTAGTAATAATCATAATAATAATAACAACAATAATAATAAGGATTATACATTCCTGATCCATTGATGTGCACGAATGCAGCAGCTCCAGCCACTGTCTCTCCCCTCATTGAACAGATTATTGATAGCAGTGGGAGCTATTAGCTCCCGCTGCTGTCAATCAAATCCAGTGACATGGGAGAATGGGCGGGGCTGAGTCCTGCAGTCTGTCAATGGAACGCAGCAATGGGACTCAGGAGCAAGTCTGCACGTGTGCCCCCAGGGAAAGTGGCTTTCTGTGGGGGCACTCGAAGAGGGGGACCTGTAGCACCAGCGGGGCAACCCAGAAGAGGAACGGGCTGCTCTGTGCAAAGCAATTACACAGAGCAAGAATAGACATGTTAGTTAATTTATTTATTTATTTATTTTTTTAAATAAAAAACACCCAAAAAGGGTTTACAACCCCTTAAATAATGTGCGTTTGGTAACTTATGGCACAAGCCTAAGGCCGTTTACAGTAAAGGCCTTAGGGAGAACTTCCAACATCTTCACCATTAAACAGGCCGGTGAGGCTAAAAATGTACGGTTCCCTACAGTGATGGTGTCATCATCCCCCTTTTCATGGCTGAACATTGTAATAGGAGTGGACTTACAAACGTGGCTGAATTGGATAACTTTTTTATCTGCAGTTAAAACAGTTGCCATATACACTAGGAATTTACAAGTGTATTTTGTTTTCTGAGTGAAGCGCTGCTTTAAATTAAAGACCGGTCTTAATGAGAAGACCAGGACAGACTGATGTTCTCCAGCATGACATTCCTTCTGACCACATGAAACCAAATCCAGGTACATTCTCGGGCAGTTATTTGAGGATTTGAGGACGTTGCGTGTTTGCTGCTCATTCTCAAGTTTCATACCGGCTCAGTGAAACATTTCATATATAAACCAAATTTACAACCAGTCAATGAGAACAGATCAAGCCAAGAGGATGGTCACATGATAAAAATCACAGCTTAACAGAAATGTGTACTCATACTGTCAAAGCAGAACTTCACTCTCATTCAACATTGATTATTTTTAATCCTTATGCTCCTAAATTAGTAAATAGATAGAAAAGTATATCATATTTACCGATTTTAAACTTTTATTTTATACTTCTTTCCAGACCTAGGAAAATTACGTCATACAGTGCTGGATTTTTAAAAGAGAGGAGGAGGGGTCAGCAATGTTAGGAGATGTTTTTCAAAGTGATTTCTCAGCCAAAGAAAAAAATATATATATATATATATATATATATATATACATACACACACACACACACATATCTCTATCATGGACAGACAGAGTTTGCTTTGAATATTAAAAATTAATTAAAATAGCATTTTAGCTTTGTGGTGCTCAGATGCAGTGTAGTTCCGATTTAAGGAAGCATCAATGTTTTACCACCGATAATGAAATAAATGGTGTTCAATTAAGACCATAGACTGCACTAAAGCAAAAGCATAGCTTTTTTTTTTTTTTTTTTAAAGGGAGAATATAATGTACTTAAAGCATAATCAAATTCATATACAAAGATATGCGTCAAGTTCAAATTCTCAATTCTTTCACTGTGTTTAAAATTTTGTGTCTCTGTAAACACCTTAGAAATCACTGCAGAAATCACCACTTGCATTAATTTCCTTTGCTCAGGTCTTCAAATTATTCTGCTCTCCTTTTGCAGTCATACATTAGGGAACCTGAGTTAAAGAGCACATTCCTGGCAACCCTTTAGACAACTGTGTTCCTCATTGCTGGCCATTGGATTGTGCAAAATGTAGCTGTAATGTACAGATCAGTTGCTTTATTATTGTGCCAGAAGCAGGTATGAGAATTTAGTCAAGCAACCAATGGGCAGACTACACATCTAAAATCTACGCTATGCAGCATCCAGCTCACTCCCTGGAACATGCTCATCTAAAAGATGTCCTGAGTGATGTTCTTTTACTTTTGCAAATAGCAGGAAGTTGATGCACGACGATGTAATATTGTGCGTCCGTGATTAATATTCTCTCTTCATACCCAAAGTGGAATTCCAGACTTAACCCTAACTACTCTTAAAACATGTCCCCTACCCCCTCTAACACCTATGCTTACTAACCCGTGTAAGAAAAAAAACAAATCTTTATATTTACCTATTTTCAGCCTGCTCCAGTTATGTGATCTCGCCTGTATCCACCAGCAGCACTGCAGGGAAGAGAAGAAAGCACTTCACCAATAGCTAATAAAGCCTGAAGCAGCAATATTACCCAAAGGCCCATCTGTGTTCCCTCCTCTCCCATGGAGCTGCACTGGCATTCCCATGGGAGTGGTAACACGTGATTTTTCGAAAGCGGGCTGAAAATACACTAGATTGTCAAAAGTATTGGGATGCCTGCCTTTACACCAGTGGTTCTCAACTCCTGTCCTTGGGACCCACTAACAGGCCAGGTTTGTAGGATAACTGAAATGCATCACAGGTGATATCATTTTCTGCTCAGTGATTGCAGTATTCTAGTCTGCATCTCCCCAAGGTAATACTTAAAATCTGGCCTGTTGGTGGGTCCTGAGGACAGGAGTTGAGAACCACTGCTTTACACGCACATGAACTTTAATAGCATCCCAGTCCTAGTCCGTAGGGTGCAATATTGAGTTCGGCCACCCTTTGCAGTTATAACAGCTTCAACTCTTCTGGGAAGGCTGTCTACAAGGTTTAGGAGTGGTTCTATGGGAATGTTTGACCATTCTTTAAAGAAATGCACTTATGCGGTCAGGCACTGATGTTGGTTGAGAAGGCCTGGCTCACAGTCTCCGTTCTAATTCATCCTAAAGGTGTTCTATCGGGTTGAGGTCAGGACCAGTCTAGTTCCTTCCCTTTAAACTTGCTCATCCATGTCTTTATGAACCTTGCTTTGTGCACTGGTCCAAATCATTTGGTGGAGGGGGGATAATGGTGTGGGGTAGCTCTTAAAGTGTTGGGCTTGACCCCTTAGTTCCAGTGAAGGGAACTCTTAAGGTGTAGGCATGCCAAGACATTTTGGATATTTTAATGCTCCCAACTTTGCGGGAACCGTTTGTGGATGTCCCCTTCCTGTTCCAACATGACTGCGCACCAGTGCACAAAGCTCCATAAAGACATGGATGAGCAAGTTTGGGGTGGAGGAACTTGACTGGCCTTCACAGAGTCCTGACCTCAACCAGACTGAACACCTTTGGGGTGAATTAGAGCAGAGACTGCAAGCCAGGCCTTCTCGTCCAACCTCACAAATGCGCTTCTGGAAGAATGGTCAAACATTCCCATAGAAACACTCCTAAACCTTGTGGGCAGCCTTCCCATAAGAATTGAAGGGGTTATAGCTGCTAAGGGAGGGCCAACTCAATATTGAACCCTAAGGAGTAAGACTGGGATGCCATTAAAGTTCATGAGCATGTAAAGGCAGGCGACCCAATACTCTAACAATATAGTATAGGTTAGTATATGGATTTTTCTTACACAGGTTATTAAGCATAGGTCTTAGGAAGGGGGAGAGGACAATTTTAGGAGTAATCAAGGTGAGCCGGGAATTCCACTCTAACCTTAGTACTCAAGATCACAGCCTTAGGCCATGAAGATGCACAAAATTAGAACAACGGTTCTATATACTATTTCCACAACACAAAGTTCATAGCTAAACAATAATCAGCATCTGCTTCCCTACTCTTCTTCTCTGCATTATATGTAGTTCTTTATTAGAAATACACTTTATTGAACATGATAAAGATAAGAAGCGTGAGCAATCTCCACGCAGGCCTATTCATGCAGTCAGTCTTCACAGATAAGCAAATACAGCACCAAATGACAACATAAGGTCATGAAACAACATTTCAAGAAACTCAGTTTTTACACCCATTTGTATTTCACAGCCTTCAATGAAATCTATTTTACTAAATCAGTCGGCTGCCAATTATGCAACAATTCTGCTGAACAGTGCCGTTTGTGGAAATAAATAAAAAGCATTCTTCATCTCAGACCAAGTGATAAAGCTTTAGATCTGCATAAATTGAACAATAGATCTTGTAGAATAGATTTTTTTTTGTTAGGGGCCGAGCAGCAGAGCATAATGAAATTGAGAAGCACAGAAATAAAAATAAAAAAATAAAAATAAAAAAAGTACAAGGGCATGAAATAAACTGCGATGAGCATCTCTAATGTTCTCTTATATTGTACATTTCCAAAATGCGCTAATATAAACACAGCAGAGCTTTATGCACGCAACTGAGCTTGCAATCTATTTTTGGCAAATTATGCACAGACAATAAATGGATTTCTACAAAATCATTTGGATTTGAATCTCGGTCTCCTTCAATGACATTGCTAGACTACATAACTTGGCCTCCTTTCAATAAATGTACAAATCTGCAGGAGGAGCTCTATAAACATGTAGTAAAATTGCATTATCTTAAAAAATTAATATCATATTAATTATGCAAAATCAGTGTACAGATTTGAATTAGAAAGAATTAAAATGACCTTCATTTCATGCTGGTTATATTTATATTGGAAGCCATTTGCAGAAGAAAGAAATCCAGTCCAATTAAAAAAAAAAAAAAAAAAAAAAAAAAAAAAAAAAAAAAAAAGCAGAGCATTGTTTTTGAATTGTTACAATTTCTACACAATCGATTAACCCCCAATTATATTGAATTGGGAGTGTAGCTTGCATACAATAACGTATGAGACTATCACAAACTTAGCCTTTGTTTCCCTTTCTCCATCCTGATAATTAAAAGCACACATCTCTGAGAATTACAGCCAGAGAAATACCTACCCTACCTTAAAGAGAAGCTCCATTACCAGGCTATGTCAAAATGTGTGGATGATGGATTAAAATCATACATACTTCCCAACTGTTGGAGAACGGGGGACCTTCATTAAGTACAATTTAAATCCCCAGTCTGGGACAGCTTTCACCAAAACATGTAATCTTCCCTATTGGTCCCCCAGTTCTAACTATGATAGCCTTAGTAATCCAACCTCCAAAGCTGATAAAATATGGATATATCACATATATAAAAATATATTAGGTAGCCATGTGTGGTCAACAATCCCTCCATTCTTTCTTTTCCCGAAGTTGTATCTGGGTGGGCATGCCTCGTTTATGACCAAGTGCATTCTGTGTGAAATGTGTTAACTGCTGTTCCCCTGATTGAATCTGTGATGTTGTGTTTTATATGGAAGGACTTCATTAAACTCTGCTCTCCAAACGATAAGGAAATTCAACAGTCAACCTGTCTGCTTTTCCCTTTGATGCCTTGTTTTCTTCTCTCGCTCTCCTTGACACTAGGAAATTTCACATGCCATGTTTTCTTCCTGGATATTACTTGGGTGGTTCTGTGAGGGTTGTCATGGGGAGTAATGTCCTTGATCCCCACCCACAATACTGGTCACCACCTGCAATAGCTGCATACCACTTACCACCCACTGTTCCTTTGACACAGATGTTGGCCAAAGAGCTACTCAAACTACACAGGGATACTGAGGGGATTGGTCACCCAGATGACGAAAGAGGAACCACTAGGGTTGGTCTTCTGGAAAGTAAATAAAAAGGTGTCATTAAACCCACACCATTAGTTAAAAATGATCAATAAATGCTGTATTATATGCGGTTTGTACTCAGTCACTATAGAAATTGTTATTCTGCATTCCGCAAAAAATATAAGGTTGATCCTGCTGTCTCCCGCTACTGTCCATGTCCCCGACTGCAGTTGGGAATTTTGCAGAGCAGCACTGGCAGCTAGAACACATTCAGTTTTCAGTGCATTTTCAACCCTGAGCATTTCTTCCCCATCACATCTGAGCAGCCCATGTGACTATAGAGTGACATATGTGGGCCTATACATTGTGGTAAATGACAGCCCAATACCTCCCTCCTCCTTTATTGCCACTAACCAGCTAAGCACAATTGGGGTAGAATATCACATGTAGATTGATGGAGGCTTCACCTCTCTTATTCTAAGACACCGGCTGGAGGGGCATGTTATTGCCCAAAAATAATAAAGACTGGATTTCAAACATATATTTGTATGAGGATTTAAAACAGTTTATGGATATGAATTATTCCAAAGGCTGTTTTTTTTTTTTCTTGAACATATGACCAGCAGCAGAGGATTAGAAGCTCCTCCTGCCACTGTTTCCTACAAACAGACTAGGAGAGAGCCAAGTCATTTGAAAGCTATACATCGATTGAGAAAAAAAAAGTACTTAGATTTTTTAATTAAAATAAGTTACAGTACTATCATCCACATACAGAATGAGAAGAGATCATGTAAATGAAACAGTGTTTGTTTACTATCACTCTAAGGGCCCTTTTACACAGGCTTTCCGTGTGAAGGGTCCGTTTTTTTCTCAGCGGGGTTCGATCCGCCGATCTCCGCTGAGCCGACGGATGGCAACTCCGTCTCCGCTCACTGAGCGGAGATGGAACTGTCAGAGCCCCACTCTCCTCTATGGAGATCGGATGACAACAGACCGCCTATCCGTGGTCATCCGATTCTACAGACGGATGGAAAATAGAGTTTCCATCAGTCTGGATTTCACAGACAGTATTGGATCGGAGAGCAACGGGTGTCAGCGGACATGTCTCCGCTGACATCCGCCGCTCCATAGGGCTACATTGAGTGTCCGTTCAGGTGCGGCTGAACAACGGACAGGCGGACCTGAATGGAATGCCCGCGTGAAGGGGCGCTAAAGCTAAAGAGCCTCTGATCAGAGACCTTTAAGAATGATCTTATGAGAAGGATACTGCTGTTAGATAAATGGACCAAAAGAGTGCTACCTTGTACACATGTGCCTATCACACTTGTGAATATTTTGCTCGGATTGGGGCTTTAAGTAGGCAAAAGGGCACACCTCCATTTATGCAGACTGTTAAGAATTAAAAAAGCAAAAAGAAGGAAGAAGGAATGGAAAACACTTTTCAAAGTTAAATAGTACATTTTTATAGGCGGTCTATTTGTCAGACCAAAAAGAGAGACACCTACGGAAGAGGCGGAAAGGAGGGACAGTGGGAGTTTTGTTGCAAATGTGGGACATTCAGTAACTATCCCTTTCCTCTGCTCCACAGAATGGAGAAACATCTGGACTTGCAGAGTGGTCAAACACAGGAGCCAAAGTTCAAATCCCTCCATACAAGCCTTCAGAATCAGACACGTTAATCAGTGCTGGGTGCCAATTAGGTTTCCTGTTTGGCGTCAAGCAGAATTCTATTTCATCAGAGCAAAGCAATAATTATTTTAGGGATTCACACTTCACAAAGCACATTCACAACAGACATTCTCTAAAGAAATGAAATGGTAAAGCACACCCCAGAAAAGAATGCATCTTTCTAGGTCATCGGCTTACTTATAGTAAACTCGTTTTAGCACTTTGAACTTCCACTCCATCAACTTCATCTTTTATTTCAAAGCTGCACCCGAGATATACAAATGTAACCTGCATTCCAGTGCAATCTTTTTCTATTTGAAATATGCGATGAGCTTTATTGCTGATTAGAGTCTGCTCAGTTGTGTTATTCCAAGCAGTAAATTTGACCACACACTGGAGCAAACATTCAAATCCCTGCAAGTGTGGATGGCAGAAGCATAACTATAATGGAAGCTCAGTTGTCTGCCAATAATATGCTCAGTCATGTTATTTAAAATCAAACCTGAACACCAGCAGTGAATAAACTTGATTCTAACAAGATTGTATTCTTTACTACTTCCAACAGCTACCAATAAAACAGGGGAAATCCAGCAATAGCTCACAGAGTGTGGGCTGTGGTATGAAACCAGTCTCCATATCTAACCTGCTCCAGCTAGCCTTCCATACAGTAAGTATTTAAAATGCATAACCACCATAGGCTTGGTTGCTTTTTATCTATCTTGCATTGCATTTTAGGCATTCATTAAAAAAAGAAGTACAGCCAAAGCTTGTTTGGCTGTACTTCTGTGGATCACAGGAGTGCAGTTTGTTCTGTATGCCTGTGACCCATTTTCAGCAAAGAGTGGGCCAAAGCCCGCTGTTGGCTGACGTCTCAGAGTCAGTCCAGGCTCAGGCAAGATGAAGTCGGGATCTGCCCACATACCTGGACCGACACCCTGCTCAACCTCCCAGCAAGCCTTTGAGAGCTTGAGCTGGATACTCCTGCCTGCTCCACAGCCCAGCGCTCAAGTGAACACGAGGCGGGTGGTTGGGGGCAGAGCAGTGAACGGGGACTGAGTCACCAGCTCTCTGCTCAGGGAGCTCTGAGAACAGAGCAATCGGTGGTGTTTGATTGCTCGTTTCTCACTGTTAGAGCCGGGGGGGGGGGGGGGGGGGGAC
>BLSH010387554.1:586718-599574 GCA_018402905.1 Glandirana rugosa | reverse complement strand
AATGGGGTCTCCCTGGGAACTTTAAAAGTCAAAAACCTCTTGGGGTATACTTTAATTTAGGTTCCCTAATTCGAGGGATCTCTATTAGGGCTCACACCGAGTCCCACTCAAAAGTAATGGTTTTCGCCATTGGGGTTCGGTGTGAGTCCTAACAATATAAAAGTGCATGCAGGTCACTGGACAAACACTACGGACAAAAGGGATGTAAAATGATTTGATACAGTAATCTTACAGATTACAGTGTACTGTAGGTGTTACACTTTTACACTTTTTGAATTTGCCGCCGGGCTCCGCCCCCACGCGACGCGACACTTGCAGGGAATGGAGCCCGGCACACAGTACACTGGGACACAGCGGGAGGACATCGTAGGATCCAGGGGACATGGCAAATAACTTTGCCTGGATACTACAATGCAATCCTGAGTGTGGCTTGGGGTTACCGCTTTTGGTAATGAAAACTCACCCTGAGCCACACTCGGGATTATCTCTAGGGAGCTTAATCCCTTGGATTTAATTTCATATGGGGTTCTCCAAAAACTGAAAATTTCAAGGGTCCCTCTGGGGTAAAAAGGTTAAAACAGAACTCCAGGATCAGCAAATAAAACCCCATTAGTACACCCCCTACACAAAAAACTAAACTGTTATTACATTTGGGAAATCCCTTACCAAGAGAAAAGTCTAACAGAAATTTCAGGAAGCCAGCTCTGCAATTCAAAAAAATGCAGCATCTATTCTGCCAAGGAGAAGCTGTTACAACAGGGATTAAAATCATATCCTCTCCTATCGCTTTTCACTATAAATCAAACTACATTTCCCATCATACTTCGGGAATTGCAGTGAATGTGGGAGGTACACTAGGCCTGTACATGTTAAATGTGAACAAGCCCACTTCAACATAAATCACACCCCTCATTCTGCAGCCAGCAACCTAGCCACACTACTCAGCAACATAGGATAGGTAGGTTACAGCCTTATAAATGCAAAGCATATTTGTCCTCTCCCCCTCCAGCTACAACATGAGATAAACATATTGCCCTTACTTGCTTTATGTAATAATTACTGAACTGTAGACACATTTCCATAATTATTATTATACACACTGTACTCTGCTGTAATTCAGTATTAGAAATATTCCACCTCCTGCTGTAGCAATCAGCAACAGCAATCAGCGCTGGTATGGTTTAGATGAGCCCATCCCTAGCCGCACCACAGAAAGAAAGAGCTGGTACATGCTGCTTTACATCAGCCTGTGGCAAAAGTAAATGTAGACTTGAGAGAAAAAAAAAAAAGTGCAGTGCCAACTTACTAATCAACACAAAAAATGGTGGAATCCTCCAACATATGGCAATCTCAAGCTTCAATATCACCACAATAGCGGTCTCTGTGATATGTAACATTGCATATAATATACATCATACTGAAAATTAGACAAAGATTAAACTTTGCAGGGATGGTGGAAACCCCTCCTACAGATATTTGGCAGTGGACAGTGTCAGTAGGGCAGTGGACAGTGTCCACTGCTCATCAGTGCAGCTTCATCAGAGTCCCTACGTGCAGCATATCCGTGCAGCCTCATCCGTGCAGCCTCATCCGTGCAGCCTCATCCGTGCAGCCTCATCCGTGCCCATCAGTTAAGCTTATGAGTGCCCATAAGTACAGCCTCATTCATGCCCATCAATGCAGCTCATTAGTCCCCTTAAGTCAGCCTCATCAGTTCCGCCTCATTGCTGCCTCATCAGTGCAGCCTCATTAGCGCCGCCTCAGTGCAGTCTCATCAATGCAGCCTCAGTGCAGCATATCAGTGGAGCCTCATCAGTGCAGTTTATTAGTGCCCATAAGTGCAGCTTTATCAGTGTTGCCTCATTGCCCATCAGTGCAGAATATGAATGCAGCCTTATTAGCGCAGCTTATCAATGCCGCCTCATTAGTTGCGCCTCAGTACCCATCAGTGCTGCCTTATCAGTGCAGCCTCCTCAGTGCCCAATCAGTGCAGCAGGGATTGTTCAGCGAGCCGGCCTAATGACAACGACAGATGATCTCCCGTTGTGACAGATCTTGTAGGTGAAACTCGGAGTGGGTGCTTTAAAGCCCCGCCTCCTGGACCATTTCACATAATAGACAGCACACTGGTCCAATGCCGGTCCGGGTAGCGGGACTTTACAGCGGCTGGAGTTTCACCTACAAGATCTTTAACAATGGGAAATCGGTCTCTCAATCGGCCGCCTCTCCTAACTATCCCGATCCTATGTTCAGCAGCAACAGGTGGGTGGATGGCTGGCAAGAGGCAGCGGAGGTGGGCGTTAGGGGCAGTGCTAGCAGGGAACAGAGAAGTGAGGAGGAGGATGGATGACACCACCTCTATGGGCGGTACAGACTGGGGTCTGTGAGACCCCTCCGCCCACTACAGTAAGTAGGGACCAAAGTACATCCCTGCTTGCTGTAGATAGGACTACAAGTGGGAAGTGCCAAAACTGGTGGCTGAGGATACAGGAGAAATAGCAGCCACCAGTCTTATAAAACCGGGAACCCCTGGGGATTAACAGCCTTTGTTTAAAACCAGACTACCACAGAGGAACTACAGAGCTCTGAAGAGGATGGATGCCATAGTTTGTTAATGTAGGAGACCAGCAACAAGGAAATAGAAAAAAAGTTTTGCCTGGAGTTCTGCTTTAAGAAAGGCTGCTAAACTGGGTGGTTCATTTACATGAAAATAATGTTCAGGTTAGAACGGATGCCATGCAGTCCCCAAGTCCTGCACTCAATTCCCACCACTGCCATTACCTGTAAGCAGTTTATTTTAGTTCTTTATTAAACACAAAAACACAATTATTAATTAGCTTGACTATGCACAATTGGTGGGATTTTTGGACAATGTAAAGGAAGTAAATTTCTATGACAACAAGTACAGCAAATTAGATGGAGTTATGCAACCCTGTAATACAGAAGAAAAAAAAAAAAAAAAAGAAAAAAACAGCCAAATTCAAGTCACCTGGATTCTATAATAATTGTCAGATTCTTTGTTACTTGAAACCTACATAGAAAAACTGGTTAAGTCACCCTGCAAGCAAAGCAACATGCCTCCAACAACGAGCGTGTTCTATTAACACATGTTTTGAACATTGAAGCCAAGTTTCTTCTAAGGAATGTTCAACACCCCCAACTTTAGCCAGCTACCGAGACCTGATTTACACGCAGACAGCTGTTTTTTTCTTTTTTTTTTCTTGAAGATCAGTTTTGACGTGAGCAGAGAGTATATATACACACACACACACACACACACACACACACAAACTAGTTCAAGATCAGATTTTCCAAGTTTAGCATATCATGCCAAATTCTTTTCGTGTTGCGATACCACACCAAAAGCAAAGAAAACACCACCTGCAATTCTATTGTGGAACCAGTATTACAGACAATTAATATCTTTTAAAACTGCAGTTACATATGTGGATTATATAGCAGGGCCCTCTGATTCCTCCTGTATTGAAATGTATTGTAACTGTACCGCTTGCCTTGACATTGCAAAGCGCTGCGCAAACTGTTGGCACTATATAAATCTTGTAGAATAATAAATAATAATAATTCTGCAGTTTCAATTGTAATGTCAGCTGGAAGAATGGCCCACCCTCAAAAGGACTTCAGTGGTAGGGCTGGTATAACCTATTTGTTTGATTTTCCATTGTATGTAGTAGGACAAAATAATTCCCCAACTACAAATTGGCAACAGAAGAGGAGAGCCAAGAATGCTTAAGCCTAGTACACAGGGGCCGAATGTTGGGTGACATTGGCAAGGGTCAATAAAAACCGTCCAACATTCGGCCCATGTTTATGCAAGCCAGTCCAACAGAAGTCGGCTGTTTGGCAGGCTTCTGTTATGTGAGCATGCTGGAAAACCAGCAGCCGAACAGTGTTCAGTAAAAACAGCCAACTTGTCGAAATCTCCAACCATGTCACTTCCGGTGACTCTCCAGCATCAGTAATTGGACATTGAAGAGTTGGCTGTTTTGACACAACACCAGCAGCATATACACTCTGGTAGACGATGAGTGGCCATAGTTAGTAAGCCTGCTAGTAACCAACAACATGGCTGCTTTTAAAAGCGGCGACAACGGTTTTCCTCATTCGCTGCTGTTCTACGCTGCTGGTGGTGTCAAAACAGCCAATCCAGGGAAATGTCAGATTACTGATGCTGGAGAGTCACCGGAAGTGACTTGGCTGGAGATTTCCATGAGTTAGCTGTTTTGGCAGAACACCGGCTCCCAATCAGCGCTGGAGTGTTGAGGGGCCCATCTTTCTGGCAGAACACTGCAGGTCAGTGGGGGAAATTGCTGTACTAAAGTTAGATCGTTAGTACAGCTGCTCCAACCTGAGCAGTCAGTTTTTTTTATTCAACCAGTTGGGTTGAACGAAATAACCCAATAGTGTGTACTATGCTTTATGGAGCAATGTCACACTGAAAATCAATTGCATCAAGCAGGACAGATACTAAAAGGGCAGTTGGATGTGTAGACATGAACCAACTACTTTGAAGCATCTGTGCCAGGCAACATGAAAAGCTACTGGTCAAACTAGGCAACAACTTGTGACTAGGCCTATGTGTAGGTGACATTTTCCCATCAAAAACAACTGGCTGATAAAGCACGTTTTAGACACATCATACAAGACCCATAGATAATTCAGCCTGACTGTGTTCACACACAACTACAATTTCAGCTTGAGGCAAAAAGCCGTTTATACAGTAGCAAAGTTCCATAAAAGAATAAAAGTAGTTATAGACAAGTGAAAAAGCTGAGCCAATATTTATCCTGACATTAATCTTCTTTAAAGTGGATAACAACTTTCAAAATAAATAATCCAAAAGCCAAATAAATGAGTATTGTATTGCTCATTACTGTCATTAATAGATTTCTTCACACTGTATCAGAGGCAATTAAGGGACGTCAGGCTTTATAAAGACAGCCTTTGATATCTGCAGGCCAGCATGCTGTGAGCTGTATGGTGGTTTGGAAAAAAAAAAACACATCCCTCGGTTCTGCAATCACATGTCATAAGCACCAGCTAATAAGCCGTATTTGTATCTTTCGACTGCACTTAACATTCTAGGATATGCAGTAGTTATTTTACAGTAAAAATAACCTGACAAAAAAGATGCCAACTCACTAGATAAGTATTTGCGCAATTTAATGTGGAAAGAAATCAAGGTATATAAACTGCAACTGGACGGTAGTTTGTTACTTAATGCTCACATCACTGAAATACTAGGCATATGGTTATGCACAACAATACACCCACACAGTGGACTAGTCATATTGAATTTCAGTTCTGAAACCTAAAACCTTAAAAATGGTCAGAGATCAAG
The DNA here is from genome assembly GCA_018402905.1 of Glandirana rugosa. Lineage (NCBI taxonomy): Eukaryota > Metazoa > Chordata > Amphibia > Anura > Ranidae > Glandirana > Glandirana rugosa. Next base: position 594,215 of record BLSH010387554.1, on the reverse strand, counting down.
ATGGTTGCAATAACTGTTCCAATTCATTCATTAATTTGGGGTGAAATTCAAAATGTTGAAAATTATTCCCATGCTGCCACAAGTAGGATCCCTATGACCTACTCTCTCACAATCGAAAGATTACATTTTTGGCAACCATGGGCACCATGTCATCAAGAATAAAAAAAAAAAAAAAAAGGGGAGGATGGGGGTGCGTTAGGGATTATGGCTTGCACATCTGGAAAGGCACCATCAATGCTGAAAGATATATCCAGGTTTTAGAGCAGCCTATGCTCCCATCCAGATGACATCTTTTTCAGGGAAGGCCTTGCATATTTTAGCAGAACAATGCTAAACGCATACTGCATCTATGACAACAGCATGGCTTCATAGTAGAAGAGTCGGGGGGCTTAAATGGCCTGCCTGCAGTCCAGACCTTTCACAAATTGAAAAGATTAGGCACAAACGAAAAATAAGACAAAGTACGACAGACAACCCAGGACTGCTGAGCCGTTAGGATGCTATATCAGGCAAGAATAGGACAACATTCCTTTCCCAAATCTTCAGCAACTGGTCTCCTGTTTACAGAGTGTTAAGGCTTTATTAACACCTGAGCTTAATGTTTATGCATTTGCATGCACATTTTTGAACTTTGGCATTTTTTAAAAATTAGCCAATAGAGGAAAAATACTGTCCGTTTCATTAGGTATGGCAATTTTTTAGCTTTTTCGTCCACTTTTATTTATAACATTTTTTTAAACTTTTTTGTAAGGTATGGAGTTATGGTTAAGGCTAGGGGTTAATTATTGTTGTTATTTACCCATTTATTTTGTGAAGTTAGGGGTTTAAGATTAGGGACGAGGGTTATAAGGTTTAGAGGTTAATGTTAGGGGATAATATTTGGGTTAAGGGCTGGGGTTAGGGTTATTTTCTTTTATTATTTATAATTTTCTTTTTATGTATTTTATTAGAATTAGAATTATATTTTATTTGTACTTATTTCATTCAAGCAGAAAAAAGCTCAAAAATGTGTGTCAAAAACACACTAAAAATGCTTGAATCAATAGAAAAAAAAATTCACTCATTTGCTCAATTTGAGCTCTACATAAAAAGCTCCGGGAACATTTTTCAGCTTTAGGCGTTTGGCTTCAGGCTACTTGTATTGAAGATAGGAGAAGTGGTTTTTTTCTCTCTAAATGGGGCCTAAAAGATGGAAAATATCTACACCATGGAAAACAAGGCCCTTCCTAACTTTTTTGAGATGTGTTGCCACCATTAATTTCAAAATTATCTTATCTTCTTAAAATGGTAAATTTTTTCTCAGTTTAAACATTTAATACAGTAAAATATATGTTTGAGATTTGCAAATTATTCCATTTTGATTTATGTAGCTTTTACACAGCGTCCAAACTTTTTTGGGGTTGTACAAGCCTATTGAGGCATGAATGTTTGAGACCAATTAGCTAAACAAATTATTAGAATCTTTGTAAGGCCATCATTAATGATCTAGATTCAAAGGTGACAAAGGAAAATTTTAGGACAGTTGGAATGTCTAAAATGCTCCAAAAACTGATCTCCTGTCAGTTTTCCATATAATTCAGGGGTTGAACATCTCTCCTGAATTCTTTTAGGTACCATACTGCCTCCAATATACGTAGAAAGTGCCAAAATGTAAATCAATATAAAGAAACGAGTACCTACGTCCAAAATTAACTACGAAAAAACATTTATTTGTTAAAAAAAAGTATTCATTTTTATGACAAAAACCTCCCCATTACAGAGAAAGACATTACATAAAGAGTGATTAAAAACTTTTCTCAGTACAAAAATAGAATATTACAGACATTTTTAGTGAAGTTATACTTCTACACATTTCTGTAGACTCTACATGTTTTGCAGATTTACAAAGAAACTTCCTCAGGAGTCTTTGCGTAGGAATGTATATAATTGAGTATGTTGTCTATATGATCTTAATGCAGGCCACCGTGCCCACGATGAGGGGCGCCATAGTCTGCCCGGCGAGTGCGGAGGCCAGAAAAACACCCCCGGGGGACAGAAGATCGTTCAAAGGTTCAGACTGAAGTAGTTTCTGAAACAGCAGGATCTGTATAGATGCATGCCGCCTTAATCGCAAAAAACAATGGTGCTTTAGGGTTGAAAAAAATCTAGGTATTTAGCTTTAGTATGTACTATTGTTTGCTGTTGTCATTGAAAAACACGATCTCACCGTGTATCCAAAACGCTTAAATCCCCGGACCTCCAATCAGATCCGAGGATTCCAAGGGGTCATGGCGTGTCCTGTGTTGCGAATCCAGGAGCTGTATCCAATATAGGACCATTTGGTTCTCAAAAAGTATATCATCTGTCCACTTTGGCTGAACCAGGAACAAAAAGTGTGGCAAATTATGTATGTATACACATACACACAGTCAGGTCCATAAATATTGGGACATCAACACAATTCTATTGTTTTGGCTCTATACACCACCACAATGAATTTGAAGTTAAATGAACAAGATGTGCTTTAACTGCAGACTTTCAGCTTTAATTTGAGGGTATTTACATCCAAATCAGGTGAACGGTGTAGGAATTACAACAGTTTGTGTATGTGCCTCCCACTTTTAAAGGGACAATTGGCTGCTCAGCTGTTCCATGGCCAGGTGTGTGTTATTCCCTCATTATCCCATTTACAAGGAGCAGATAAAAGGTCCAGAGTTCATTTCAATTGTGCCATTTGCATTTGGAATCTGTTGCTGTCAACTCTCAATATGAGATCCAAAGAGCTGTCACTATCAGTGAAGCAAGCCATCATTAGGCTGAAAAAACAAAACAACGGTACACAAATGGCAAAAATAAACCTCTTAATCTATCCAATGTGGGCAAAAAAAAAAAAAAAAAAGTTTTGCCTACGGGAAAAAAAAACAGACAGTTCTGGTTTTTATTGAACCTGATAAGTGTGTACTAGGTATATGCCTTATGCTAATGACCCTGGAAAGCGGCTTATAACTTACCAAATCAAATGGTGCTCCGGTCCAGTCATGTGATCAGGTCCCAACGCAGGCTTCAAGGTAGAAGGGACAGCGGAGTACGGATGCCCTATATTAAATCTATGGGATTAGTTACCTCCCAGGCTCTGCAGCCTATGCAGCTGTAGCTCATCCAGGACACATCCTGCTCAGATTTGTTACGCCACAAGAGGAAAAAAAAATGTAATGAAAATCATAAGTGCTACAACCCTCTAACAAACTAGAATCATAATTTTAATTAGTTACAATATAATTAAAATATTCTGTTCTTGGCATTTCTTTTGCCACATAATAAAATGACATCAGAATAGCATACGTGCAAGCAGAAGTTCGTATTTAATGAAGAAATGTGGTATAACACACTCAGGCATGGTTTTAAGTAGTGATAAGCAGTTTTAATACAGTTCACTTTTCCATAGTTTCCTTTTGGTGAAGAATCTACTAACATACTATTTAAGGCCTTGTACTGTGATGGCGTCTGTGCCAGCTCACTATGCAGACTGCCAGCACAACGTACATATAACAGAACAAGATAACTATCACTGCAAAATCAAAGATGGGCCTTTTCCTGCTCCAGACCTCCTCAGCCATTTCATGTTAAAGTAACCGCACACAGAAACAAAAATTCAAATCCCTTCATATGTAGAGGTCAGAGAAATGTGAATGCAATAAATATTAGATAGCTTGCACAATATACTGCTACAGCATGCAGCCATTTCAAAACACAACATAGATTTGGTACAGTGTTTAAAAAGTGAAAGAGACCAGTTTAAACATGACAACAGCTTAAAAAGAGGAACTTCACCCAGCTGGGAGAAAACAAAGTCAAAGTCAGCAGCTCAAATACTGTAGCTGCTGATTTTTAATGTATACTTGACAGCCCATAAAGTCCAGCAATGTCTTGCACACACCAGATCTTTTGCACCGCCATGTTGAGTTTGGGGGCTGGCTGTCACTTCCTGATCAATCGCTGCAAGCCTCCTATTGCACATGTGCGAGATCAGACTTCAGGGAGACTGGTCCTGTAGGCTCCTGGGATGTGTGACTTGTATCCCAGTAGGCTGTGGCAAACCAAGGATACATCAACCTGGCCAAGGAAGAAATGACGAAGTGGGAATGATTACAGCCAGAAAAAGGCACTTTTCACAGAAAAAAAAACTATTTTATAAACAGGCTGGGGGTAGAAAGGAATGATGCTGATGGTTAATTTTCTGCATGCAACACCTCTGTTTATCCTGCAGGCCATGCATTTGGGTAGCTCCCAAATACAGGGTATCAGTATGGAAATATCAACTTCCACCTCAAAAAAGGCAGTGCTCTGGAACAACTACCCTCTCCTGGTCAAAGAGTTACAATGAATTGCATAGAGGAGACTTAACCACTCTAAAAGCGTGAGGAATTGAATGCCGATAACCAGCAAGTATGCTTATATTGTGATCAGCTGTGATTTGACACAGAGCCTCTGATCGGCTCTCTTCCCTGATCTGTGATCGGCTATCTCCAGTGGGCCGCACCATCAAAAAAGGAGGACATCATACGATGCGCCCCCCCAGAACAGGCCGACTGCACTGTAGCTGTCATTTTGCTATAGTGCACTAGGCAAGTAGTTAAAGTGGATATTCGCTGCATCTGAGCACCACAAAACCAAAAAAAACACACTATTTGTTGCATTTTTAATATTTAAAGCAAACCCCCCTGTTCATCCTTGGCTCTATGCTTTAACTTTGTTGAGAAATCACTTTGAAAAACAAACCCCTAGCATTTCTAGCCGTGCCCATCTTAAGTAAGGGTAAATGATTAATGTAGCTTTTACTTCCTGGAATCCAACTGCTCTTAGCTCAGGCACGCATGCAGGAGAGTGCTTAACAGAAAGTTTAACACAAGTAAATAGGACATTCTTTCCCATCTATTTACAAAATGTGAGGCATGAGGATAAAAAAAAAAAAAAAAATAATCAAAATTTTGAGAGTGAAGTTCCACTTTAAGAGCTCAAGACTACCACTGGCTGCAGAATTTCCTTGTATTTCATATATTAGTTCATTTACCAGAATGACACTCAAAAGAAGAAGTAGTTAGACAAGAATCCTAATGTCATCTGAGACTGATGAGAAACGAATTGAGTGTTCAGGTTGCTATAAAAAGGATCTCACGAATGGCTATACAGTATCTCACAAAAGTGAGTACACCCCTCACATTTTTGTAAATATTTTATTCTATCTTTTCATGTGACAACACTGAAGAAATGACACTTTCCTACAATGTAAAGTAGTGAGTGTACAGCTTGTATGACAATGTAAATTTGCTGTTCCCTCAAAATAAATCAACACACAGCCATTAATGTCTAAACCACTGGCAACAAAAGGGAGTACACCCCTAAGTGTAAATGTCCAAATTGGGCCCATTAGCCATTTTCCCTCCCAGGTGACTCAATAGTATTACAAGGTCTCAGGTGTGAATGGGGAGCAGGTGTTAAATTTGGTGTTATCGCTCCCACTCACTCATACTGGTCACTGGTAATTCAACATGGCACCTCATGGCAAAGAACTCTCGGAGAATCTGAAAAAAAGAATTGTTGCTCTACATAAAGATGGCCTAGGCTATAAGAAGATTGCCAAGACCCTGAAACTGAGCTCTAGCACGCTGGCCAAGACCATACAGCAGTTTAACAGGACAGGTTCCACTCAGAACAGGCCTCGCCATGGTCAACCAAAGTAGAGTACACGTGCTCAGCGTCATATGCAAAGGTTGCCTTTGGGAAATAGACGTATGCGTGCTGCCAGCATTGCTGCAGAGGTTGAAGGGGTCAGCCTATCAGTTCTCAGACCATACGCCACACACTGCATCAAATTGGTCTGCATGGCTGTCATCTCAGGAGGAAGCCTCTTCTAAAGATGATGCACAAGAAAGCCTGCAGTTTGAAGACAAGCAGACTAAGGACATGGATTACTAGAACCATGTCCTGTGGTCTGATGAGACCAAGATAAAGATAATTGGTTCAGATGGTGTCAAGCGTGTTTGGCTGCAACCAGGTAAGGAGTACAAAGACAAGTGTTGCTGGCTTACAGTCAAGCATGGTGGTGGGTGTCATGGTCTGGGGCTGCATGAGTGCTACCGGCACTGGGGAGCTACAGTTCATTGAGGGAACCATGAATTTCAACATGTACTGTGACTTACTGAAGCAGAGTATGATCCTCTCCCTTTGGAGACTGAGACGCAGGACAGTATTCCAACATAATGGCCCCAAAACACACCTCCAAGATCACCACTGCCTTGCTAAAGAAGCTGAGGGTAAAGGTGATGGACTGGCCAAGCATTTCTCCAGATCTAAACCCTATTAAGCATCTGTGGGGCAGAAGGTGGAGGTGCGCAAGGTCTCCAATAACCACCAGCTCCTTGATGGAGGAGTGGAAGAGCACTCCAGTGGCAACCTGTGAAGCTCTGGTGAACTCTATGCCAAGAGGGTTAAGGCAGTGGTGGAAAATAATGGTGGCCACACAAAAATTTGACAATTTGGACATTTTCATTTAGGGGTGTACTCACTTTTCTTGCCAGTGGTTTAGACATTAATGGCTGTGTGTTGAGTTATTTTGAGGGGACAGCAAATTTACACTGTTATACAAGCTGTAGACTCACTACTTTACATTGTAGCAAAGTGTCATTTCTTCAGTGTTGTCACATGAAAAGAAATAATAAAATATTTACAAAAATGTGAGGAGTGTACTCACTTTTGTGAGATACTGTATATGTAGCGCAAGAAGCCACCTTCCAACTGCTACCCAAACATGGAGGTTTTAGAAGACTTGAAATTTCTTACATCACAATACATGCTCTTAAAAGCGCTATAGAAAAAAAAAAAAAAAAGAAGAAGAGGAGGAAAAGCAATGGGCAACAATGACATCATTTACAGGAAAATTAGAAGACTAAAACCACACCGCTGCAGTAATTAGAAAACTGTAAACTGCAATCAGCACTCTGCCAACCATCTGGATCAATCATTTATATGACCCCGTATGTTTTGTCAGTGAAATCCACTTTGCGTGTTAAGTGAGAAGACTCATGTGATAATAATGTGACACTAAGAAAGAAGCCCTTCACTAAAATCCAAAAATTGTACAACCACAAACCTTTCATTTCACTTTCTAGGCATCTGACAAACCAGTCTAGAATTTGGAATGAATCGGATTTATCATGAAGCCAGGTACAACCCGAACATACAGTACATCTACAGAATTAATAAAACCAACAGCTAGAGGCAATTTCTAGCCATCGGGGATTTCTACAGAAAGGTCATGTCCTTGGCATTTTGGTAACAAAGTAAACTACACATTTCATCCGCACACCCTGTCACACTCCTGATTTTTGAAAGATATAGAGAAAAATTATAACATATACATAGAGATTATATATATATATATATTATATATATATATATATATATATATATATATATATATATATATATATATATATATATATATATATATATATATAT
>BLSH010387554.1:548457-568604 GCA_018402905.1 Glandirana rugosa | reverse complement strand
CACGCTGCACAGTACGAAAAACCTTGAAAGTCTAGTGTACTGTTTAGTGTAGCCACACTTGCCCACGAATTGGTGAAGGCCTGACGGCATACGTTTTACTGCCGGCCCTTCACCGAATCAATAGGACTGACCTGCAGTACGTCATTTTGCATACGGCAGTCCGGAAGTGGTTAAGCACCCGTTCACACCGATGTGATTTGTCATGTGATCTGAAAGTTCCAAAAAGCATGACACGTCGCACCCTATTCCCTGCAGTGGAACTGTTCAAACTGCCGCGACTCATGACGCTGCAACTTTGAAAAAAGGTTCCTGCACTACTTTTTGCTGATTTTATTGTGACTTGCACAGACTTCTGAAAAAAAAGGGGGAGGGGGCTTAGTGGGACTTTATATGAAACCTATGAATATGTCTGCATCCCCGATTCAGTAGAATCAAAGAACAAATAAAAGTGGGACTTTATATGAGGTATGTGTGGGAACAGAAACGTAGTCAATGTAAATAACACAATGATTATCATTACACAACATGTAAGAAAAATCATTCATAGGTTTGTGTCCATAATGACAGCATAGAACATATATCAAACATTGTATGTAGAAAACTGGCAACAATAAATGATACATTGTATAATATAGGACTGCTGCATCAAGAATACATTGTATGGTAAATATATAACAACCATCCTAGATGACAGGGACCACCTCAGAAACAGTATAAAGATAAAATCTGTGTATACAAAATGGGTTAAACCATCCAATAAAGATGAGATTCATCCAATAAGCCCTACGCGTTTCGTGGATTTAATCCACTCTTCGGGGGCAAATGCATTTGATATCTGAAAAAAACACAAATATATAAAAAAAGAAATAAATATCGTACAAAGCAATCTAGCCAGGGTGCCTGACAAAAATGAATACTAACCTAAGAGAGGAGAGTATCTCCTCCTTGGGTACTTACATATGAGCTAAATATGAAGTGGTGAGAATGCAACAAAAGTGCAGCTCAAGGCGTCTGCCACAGGAGCTGAGGTACTGGGACCCAAGGAGTGGAGCAGCAGCATAAAAGGTACCTCCACAGAAAAGGAATATCCAGAGGTGAGGTGTATAGACTCAAATACTGTCATTTAAAAAATTAACTAAGTGAGTGATTACACTTCAAGTGAATGGAAATCTCCACCAAGGACAAGCTAAAGATACAGGTGATAGGAAAAGTTAGAGAGGCATAGCCACATAGTAAAATTAAAAGCAGAGACAGATATACTTCGTAATAGAGAACCCCTATGAGTAGGTGAGGGTGTGTGCTCAAAGGCTGTAATAGAGTCAGGAATGTAGGAACTCCAGTGATTACCTTGCACAAGAAGCAATGATACAAAATAGGTGTGTGCTGCCAGAAGGAACGGCTGAAAACAAAGTGAGAGTCTTATATGCTCCAAGCCCAGCCCAGGGTCCTTCTGACTGGAGGGCTGGAGGAGGGGCCCCTGTCCAAATGGCTACAGCTGTAGAGAGGGGCTGCAATCACCAAACTCCCCATAGTCAGAGTGGAAAACATGCCAGCATCAAGACACCTAACCAGGGTCATGTGCACAGCATGTGGGCGTGGTGCCAATGCAATTCAAGGCGTACCAGTCCAATCCTCCACAACAAAGTAGGTGAGAGGGGAGGGGGGAGGGCAAGCCATGTGCATTGCAGCTTCCGGACAATGTTGCAATTGTTGTTGCAATCTCACTTCATATTTAGCTCATATGTAAGTACCCAAAGAGGAGAAGTACTCTCCTCCCTTTGGTTAGTATTCATTTTTGTCAGGCACCCTGGCTGGATAGCTTTATACAATATTATTTCTATTTTATATATTTGTGTTTTTTTTCAGATATTTAATGTATTTGCTCTGAAGAGTTGATTAAATCCACGAAACGCGTAGAGTTTATTGGATGCATCTCATCTTCATTGGATTGTTTAACCAGTTTTAAAAACACGGATTTTATCTTTATACGGTTTCTGAGGTGGTCCGTGTCATCTAGGATGGTTGTTATATATTCATCCTACAATGTATTACAATGTATTATCTTGATGCAGCAGTCCTATATTATACATGTATCATTTAATGTTGTTGACAGTTTTCTATATACTATGTTATATGCTGTCATTATGGATACAAACCTATGAATGAATTTTCTACATGTTATGTAAATATTTATCAATACACATGGTGTTTTTTTTACATTCACTGTTGCCGCACATACCTCATATAAAAAGTCCCACTTAATTTATTTTTTGTTGCATAGACTTCTGTTATATAATGTTGCAAGCTGCAATGAAATCGGCAGTACAAATCGCACTGATGAGCAGATTAGAAATTGTGCTTAAGTAATGCGATTTCAATGCTGCACCGGGATCACTAGGCAACCTTAAAAAAGAAACAAAGTCACTCAAAATTAAAAACTACCAAAAAAGGTAAAAGTTTTCCATCAAGAGAAATGCAAAGTCTTTTGCAAAAGAGCATTTTCCTAGCTCCTGATGACCTGGTTTTCTGTGCACACTACAGGTCATATGCACCATAGATAATACATTCCGGCTCGATTCTCAGAATCGTAAGGACATGGGAACTAAGCGCTGGCTCCTGGCCCTTTCTTCCCATCTTTAGTCATGTGACAGGTCACATGATCATGTGCAGAGCAAAAAAGGCAATTTGCCTTAAAGGAGTTGTAAAGTGTTGAGATTTTCCACCTTAATGCATTCTATGCATAAGGCGAAAAACCTCCCGTACTGCAGCAGCCCCCCATTTTAACTTACCTGAACCCGATCATTCCAGTGTCGAGGATGAGCCCAGCAGCTCCAGCCACTGGCTTGGGTCCTCATTGGATAGATTGATAGCAGCAGGGACCATTGGCTCCCGCTGCGGTCAATCAAATCAAGTGATGCGGGAGCCAGGGGGGGGCGGGGCCGAGTCCTGCTGTCTCTGTCAATGGATACAACAGCTGGACTCTGGAGCATGCCCGCACGGGTGACCCCCAGAGAAAGTGTTTCTCTGAGGGACACCCGGTGAAATGCAGGAGTGCCGCTGGGGGGCCCGCAGAACAGGAGGAGCGAAGCTGCTCTGTGTAAAACCCTTGCACATAGTAGGCAAGTATAACAGGTTTGTTATTTAAAAAAACAAAAACAGAAAAAAAAACAAAAAAACCTTTAGTATCACTTTAACTTCCCAGCAGGCTCCTGTTCTGATTGGAGGTCTGTGAGGCTGCAGAGATGTGCATCAGCAGAGGCATTTATTGAAACGCCTCTCCATGCTGTCCATTGGAGCAATGCCTGGTTCTGGACTGCAGAGTTCCTTAGCACAGGGCACCCACTGCTACTGTTCAGAGTCCAGGATCCTGCAGGACACATCATAATCCTGGCCTCTTAAGACAAGTATAATACAAATTTGCTTAGCGTGGAGGGGAGACAGTAGTCAGCTGTGGACAGTGCGCTAAAATTGCTTTAATCCTTTGGCAACTAAGTCAGCAATGGAAACTCATATTTCCTTCATCTCATGTTCACTTTAAAGAGACTGTCACCAAGTAAATCATTACAACAATCTTCCCGTAAGATAATATGTACACTTAATCTATTTAGGAAGGATATTTACCCATAAAAGCTTTCCTTGTGTAGTTATTCAAAAGCCTTGCAACTGCTGCTGGGTGCCGCCATCTTGCATGTCAAGTTAGCCACCCCAGCAGGCTCAGAGCAGCAGCGTTAAGCAGATTTTGATATGTGGAGTCTAAAGTGCGGTCCCAGACATCACCAATACAATTCAGTAAGCATTATGAGAAACTGCATACATGATACAAGAGATGGTCAGTGACTGCAAAAAGAATACAAGGGATGGTTAGAGACTGCAGATGTGCTGTAGGAGACTGTCAAATGACTTTACATGATATAGGAGCTGCTGCAGACTGAGAACATGCTTCAGGAGACAGTCAGTCTGGAAAGATTACATGGGGCTGCTACTTTAAAAGGGCAATAGGGAAGCATAGATAAGGAGTTTGCAAGAGCCCCGAAGGCTACATGCAGCCCCTGGGCCACAGGCTGGCCACCAGGGCATTACAGCATTACCCTTCGCTCCTACATATTAGGTTATCTAGACAGGAGATGGGAGGGCTAGAAGTGCAAGTCCAGACATTCCCAGAAGAGAAGACTATGGCATGCAAGAAAGGAGGGAGCTGTACTAGATTACTGACACTTTCTGGAATATCAATGCAGAAAAAGAATAAATGCAAGTAAAAAAATAAAAAACATTTTTTTTGGAAAGAAATGCTGAACATGCCTATGAATTCATTACTTTTCTGTGATTCCTTTTTCGAGTTGGTGGCAGGTTCTCTTCAAATGTATTTGAGAACTGCCTGTGTCACTATGTAGTGGTGTCTAGTTAGAGGAAGGCCCAGTGCAAGCCCTAAAGACGACAGAAATCTGATTTGCAATAAGCTGCACTGATAGGAAATGTACATTTTCCAATATGCTCATTATGTCAACACTGTTTAAACTATCACAGAATCCAATACCTCAGTGTATAATTGCACTGCTCTGATTTTCCATTCAAACCCAATCCCACTAGGATTATTACAGCATTTCATAATGCACCCACACATCAGAGAGAGCTTTCAGAAAGCAATACAATTTAGCTGAGAACAGCTTAGAATAGACAGACAGGAGCATGCAACGCTCTGCAAGGAGCCTGAACTACTAGAAGAGATCTAGAGGAAGGCAATTGTAATCTCCGGACAGACAGAGTGGCCTGCCCAGGGAAGAGAATTGTAAAGTTATTTTGCAAGACGTTCTGCTATTGTATTGTTTCTTTTAAGAACTTGGCGTTGTATTTAAAAACCTTACAGTGTCAGTTAATAAGGCCTTAACTGACAAATAATGGGAGCACAGAGAAGCAAGGTGACATTAATGAGCCACTAAAGACTCCCACTGAGAATAATGTATTCAAGTCTTTACTGCTAAACCATCTCCATTTAATCAGAAGAATAGATACTAGGACCCAGGCCACTGCACCAGTCACCATTACTTAAACTGAGGAGAAAAAAAAAAAAAAAAGTAAAATTCCCTTGTGACGTTTTTAATAAAAGTTATCAGATTTTTTTTTTCTTTTTTTATATATCGGTCTTCCTAAAAGATTTAACAAGATTATCCTCAGTATACAAAAAGCGAGAGAGAGAGAGAGAGCGAGAGCGAAAATTTTGTTTGCTCAGTTTGTAAAAGGTGTTTCCTTTCTTATACTAGAATACACACACACAGTGTTTTAATATAATTTATACATACAAGTACACTTACTGCATTTATAACTAAACAAGAATGGCTAATGCATACAAATTGAGATTTTATTTTCTTGATGTAAAATTTATATGCATTTCCACTTCCATCTGCTTAAAAATAATAATACATATGAATACACTTACTGTATATGCATTTAATACAAAGCAATATGGCTAATGCATACAAAATTGTGTTTTTTTTCCTTGATGTGAATTTATAAGCATTTCCACTTCCATTTATGTGTTCAACTAAATGAATCCAGGAATATGCATTAAATACAAAATAAAAATTAATATTGCATAAATTAAATTTTTTTAATTTCTCAGTGTGAATTTACACACATTTACATGTATGTGTTTAAATATATTAATCTGCATTTCATACAAAATAAAATGAATAATGAAAACAAATACAGCAGTCTACCATGCAGGTAAATGCTTTACAAATAGAGTTGATCAAACCTCTGGAAGTTCGGGTTCTGCTGGTTCAGCCGAACTTCGGGACAAAGTCGGGGTTCGGGTCCGGACAGGACCCAAACCCCATTGAAATCAATGGGGACCTGAACTTTTAGGCACAAAAATGGCTGTAACAAAGTCCTGGAAAGTCCTAGAGGTCTGCAAAAGGAAGGAAAATGGGGGTAAGGGTCGGACAAGTGCCCTACAAAGAAATGGGGACAGGGAAATAACTTAAAAAGCATTTTTAAACTAAAATCACATTTAAAAAAAAATCAAAAAATGGAGGTGGATGTGGACCATCTTCAAACTTTGTGAGAAAAGTATAAATTAGGCGGGAGAAGCCATATCACTGTTCTACAACTGCTAATTTATACTTTTCACACACAGTTTTAAGATGATTGTAGAACAGTGCTATGGCTTCTCCCGCTAATTTATACTTTGCTCACACAGTTTGAAGATGGTCCACATCCATCTCCATTTTTGATTTTTTTTTTATGGGATTTTAGTTTAAAAATGCTTTTAAGTTATTTCCCTGTCCCCATTTCTTTGTTGGGCACTTGTCCAACCCTTACCCCCATTTCCTTTCTTTTGCAGACCTCTAGGACTTTGTTACAGAAATTTTCAAAACTTTTATTAAATTACCAGAACCCCGGACCCGAACCCAGACTTTTTTTTGAAAAGTTCGGGTTCGGGTCCTGGACACCCAAAAGTTTGGTACGGACCCGAACTTTACAGTTCGGGCTCGCTCAACTCTAGTTACAAATTGACTATGTGCAATACATTATTCAAAAACTGTACATGTCTTTAGACAGGTGTGCTTTTCCACACATCCGGGAGCCGCTGAGGTCAGCAGCCCAGCTTCCTCCTCGCTCTGCTACTGGCCGCCTGGCCAATAGCAGAGCGCAGCAGAGCCTCGCGCATGTGCAGTAAGGTGCCCAGCGTCCGGGTTCCCTTACCCGCAATGGATGCGGCTGCACTCAACCCTCGATCCTAAGATTGGCGGCGGGTGCCGACATCGCTGGACTCCAGGACAGGCAAGTGTCCTATTATTAAAAGTCAGCAGCTACAGTATGTGTAGCTGCTGACTTTAAATTTTCTTTTGTTTCAGGCGAACCTCCGCTGCTGCAAGTCAGTTTTTAGACTTTGTGCTCAATCTTACAGCAGATTTTCCAATGGAACTGGAAGGCCAGAATAGTGTTGTGTGAAGATGGTGGCCACTGCTAAGAAGAAAGACCCAGTTTAAAGTGGAACCTGTCTTGTCTAGGGCAAGTCCTGGCAGAAACTGACTGGCCATTGAAGAAGGCATAATCACATTGGCCTGGGCTCAAAATATAATACTGCAAAGAGCAGAGCCGTGTTAGGTTAGTACTTTCCACTGCAATATTGAATACCACCCTCCACCATTGCAGTGAAAAGAGAAAGACAACCCGTGGATGTCACATGACCATTCGGAACACAACTTTATTTAGGATATATACACAAGAACATTTTCTTCTTTTTTATGAACTGGAGACCTGCTTCAAAAAGCTATGATCCATTAAGTAATTTTCACTTAAAGCGTTTGTTACCTCAACACTTCATATCCATTTCCTGAAATGTGCCTGCTGTACCATGTACTTGTATGAGAAAGTATCCTGTTCTCTTTGTATTTCTTTCTTTATGTGAAATCGCTGGTATTCAACAGTCCCTCTACTTTCCTACTAAAAACTGACCACACTAAGCAGGATAGTACATTGTGGTCAGTTCTCTAGCTATGCTGGGAACTCCGTGTGCTCTCCTCCAATGAACAGATTTATCTTGGCACAGTTGGCGGGGTAGGGGAGGCGTTGTTCTGTACACATTCTGTATGCAGAACACCACCAGGTAGCCAATATTGCATTACACAAAAAATGACAGTGCTGCAGATTGAAAAGGAAAGTCAATTTTTAATAACATTCAATTACAATATGACTTGTGTCGCAATTGTATATGCTAGAGCTAGATTATTATTATTATTATTTTTTTATTTGCCATTTTTTTGCCCACAAAAGTGGAGTTACCCTTTGAGGTAAAAAAAAAAAACTAAAAAAATCCCTCCCAGCCTGTCCCCCCTTATACTTGCCTGAGCCCATTCACGATCCAGCAATATGCATGAGAGCCAAGGCTCTCCCAGCCGTCCCTCTCCTCTTTGGCTTCCGCTATTGTCAAATACTGTGACGATGAGTGGGGCCGAGCCGCCCAGTCTGTGTCAATGGATGCAGACAAGGAGGGTCGGGAGCAAGCCCACATAAGTGTCCCCATAGGATGCGGCTTCCTATGGGGGCACTCGACGAAGCGGAGGAGCCAGGAGCTCTGTGCAAAACCATTATACAGAGCAGGTAAGTGTGTGTATGTATGTATGTATGTATGTATGTATGTATGTATGTATGTATGTATGTATGTATGTATATATCCCTGGTTCAGCTGTTCAATGTCAGGGAATAGGAAAGAGTTCACACCAGAGACAATTCTACAGCAAGTAAATTGATAATTGCTCATCTACATACTAGATCGATGTCAGGGACTCAAAGTATCCAAGTTAGATGATCAGTGCAACCACCAAATAAAGCATTTCAAAAGTAGAGGTCAGCAATGTTAGTGCGCACACTCCTCCCAATAAAGATGATCTTTAAGAAACTGGATCTCTGCCCACTTTTTGGATATAGCAGGAAAGATTTAGAGCAGCTGTGAGGCTCTGTCGACTTCCTCCCTTCTTATCCTGGTAACCATCATCATCAGAGCTCAACTACTCATTTTTCCTCCCTGGAGTACATATGGTGAACATCACTATAGATGTACACAATTCTCCATTCTACATGATAACTTACCCACCAGTAATAAGGAGGTATAGAAATAAGGCGAGGTCACATAACAGGACAACTTGGCTAGGAATTAAGATGTATGTACCCTTAACATTAAACCATTCATATAAGATTGACTTTTCAGAAAAAAAAAAAAAAAAAAAAAAAAAAAAAAAAACACACCACATTATTGCATGAAGATGTTGAAACTTTGCATACTAAAATGAAATTTCAAGCAAGAAAATGAAAAGGGGATGCAGAAACATAAGAGGCTAAGCAGTCTGACTTGAAGCACAGTGCTGCTAATCCTTATATTAGCAATGCTATGTGATGTAATCTCCAGCTTTGAGCCTATGCTCATAGAGAGATGCCACGCTTACTGCAAACTGCAGGCAGATGTTTTCACTGATCATCTCAGGGATCAGGCATTTAGAACCTCTTCCCATACAGAAATCCAATTCTGCTCATTTACAGAACTTTAATGTTATACATATAGGCATATTTTGGACAAGAAAACTGCAACCTCGATAGAAATTATTCACTCTTTGCTCATATTTCCCTGTACCACACAGTACTTTTAGTTGGTCTAAGTCAGACTTTCATAACCTTCTTTACCTCCTGAGGAACACCCAAAATATTCCCCAGGTCTTGGAGAACCCCTGCTAAAACCAATTAACTAAAGATCATAGGGAAAATGCTCCCTACATTGGTGGCCGGTAGAAAGATTGCCCTTACAGTGTTGGCCAGAATGCCACTTTACAGCCAGAAAGATAATTAGTGCCATGCAGCTGCCTCGGCAAGTAGTGTTGGCTCTTGAACTAAGCAGGAACATCTGCCACAGCTCACCGAACCCCTAGTAATTTATGGGAGGATCCTGGGGTCCAAAAGAACCCTGGTGGAGAATGACTGGTCTCAATAGTAATACATTAGTTAAGCTGTATAAAAAGTTCCTTCAAGAGTGGGAAAAAGAAAAAAAAAAAAAAAAGGATACAACTGAAAGGGCAATCAGAGTGAACTATGTACTGCAAGCTTATGGAGAGCTTCACCATGTTTTCATTGCACATACTGTTATTCATTAATATGAACATATAGAAATTCACGCAGGCCTATAAAGGGTTTTATCCATTTAAAAATCCTGCAGCTACAGAAATATACCCATTGATCTGCCAGAAATGCTGGCAGCACACAGCAATTTTGTGGACTGAATAGTGCCAGCCCTGCTTAGTTGTCTTTTGCTTAGTTAGGGAATCCCTCTCACTATCTTAAGCCTGGTACACACAGTACATTTTTATTGTTCAGCCCCAAAAACAAACAAACAAACAAAAAAAAACAAACACTGGAGCTGCTCACAAGGAGGTAACTATTCAATGTTAGTACAGCAATCTCCCCGTTGTGCTATTGTGTTCTGACAGGGGGCCTGCCAATACCCCCACCAGAATGCACCAGATGCTGATTGGCTGCTGGTTTTCCAGCATGCTTGTTTGACAGAAGACAGTCATGAGAATGCCTTCTACCAAGCAAGGACCTGTACACCAGCATCTACTGTACCAGCTTATTTCGGCCAACATTTGGCCCGTGTGTGCAAGCCTATACTCCATAACAAAGGGACAAAGGCCGGCGATAGACGGATCGAATTTCGGCCGTTTCAGCAGGTCGAGTAATCAACTTGGGTACAACCAGCCTGACAAATTTTGCTTACGATTTTTGCTATTGGCTGGTATAGCCATTAGCAATAATCACTGTCTACTCCCAGCGGGAACAGCTTCCCCAGTCAGGAGAATACAATGTCGCAGCAGGAGGGATTCCCCTGTCAGCACGTTGATGAGGGAATCATGCAAATTTCTTTCCTGCAAAAATAAAAAAAAATTTGTACAGTCTATGGCCTGCCTAATTGTCCTGTAATCCAAGATAAGAATTGAGAGGAGGTAATAAGACCCTTGAGATAACACAGGAATTATTTATTAAGACAAGACAGATCTGAATTCCTGACATGGTCAAAATCAGTGGCGTCACTAGGGGGTGGCTTATGGGGCTATGGCCCTGAATCTGGGGCCCATAGCCCCGAGTCTCTTACCGGGTGAAGCGGTCAGGGCCAAACTGGCCAACCGGCATACTGGGAAACTTCCCGGCAGGCCGGCAAGGCTGCCTGTCCTGGGCCCATTTTGAGGGCAGCAGCGCCCATAAAAGATATGGCTGCGGGCAGGGCAAGCATGTCACCTGCGCATGCACAACCGCCACTTGGGAAAGCCCATACACACTTTTCAGGCAGGCAGGATCATGCACAGTAACGTAATGGCAATTTTTAAATGTAAAGCAGCCGTGTCACCTCTGAGGTCACGGCAGTGGCGCACACCTCTCATGACGGCCGGGTTAAACCACTCTGCAGCCTCTGACTGCCTCCTGTTATTGTTCTCCTGCACCATCTCTACAGCCTCTGCTATCTCCTCCTGTACCAGGTCGAGAGGTAGAGACAGAAATAAGCACACACACCTATATTATATACACATGTGTATGCTTGCCCAAGCGTATGACTTTCTTTACTTCCCCGCTATGGGCTCTAACCCCAGATCTTTTGTAGACCTAGCAACGGCACTGGTCAACATGTATTTTTTTCCATTATCAAACACATAACAAAACAAACACTTTCAATGGTATATTAAGGGCTCATTCACATGGCTGCCAAGACCAAGAGTTCATGAATGGGTCCTGTGTTTATGCAGCAATAACTGCCAGGTACTGCATGGAGGAAATCCCTTAGGGATGCAGTAGCTGCTCAGACACAGGTACACCTCCAAAATTTGACAGGTGTGAAGATGAGTGGCCCTGAAAGCAGACACTGCTTGATGTCAATCGCTGCAAACCTGTCACTTTGGATGAGTGGTTGTATCCGTGCAGTTGTTGCACCCTGAGACTTGGGCTGCCTCAATGCAGCAGAAGAGAGGGCCCATTCATGGACTACAGGGCCCAGTGCCTGTGTAAATGAGACCTAACACAAGTTCATGGTTTGGATTTACATTTACGTTGTTCCTGGAGTAGCTCAGATGAATGTCTATTTGCAAGGCATGCACCCTATTAGCTTTGATCCCAAACAGTGTCCTAGAATAGATATTTATAGCCCCCAGACTGTTGTAAATTGAGAAACTCTTTTTACTGTTCTAAAGCAATAGCAATCGGACAGCTGGAGGCTCCAAAAAAGCCTAGAGACTTGAGAGCAGAGCATAAAGGGTTTGGCCACCTCTGGTCTATTTTGATTCCACTATTTGCTAATGAAAAATAGGCAGGATGAAAGCAATGCGATCTGGACGTCAGCTCCTAAGAGTCCAATTTGGAGAAAAGCCTCTTCCACAAATGGCTGGTTTAGAAGTGGTTGGTCAGTAATTATACAAAAATCAATTACTTACTGTGATTAATATATTGATTGCTAACTATCTGAACCATGATTGCATTACAGCCAAATGGTGAACTTTTAATGTATTAGGACCGTAGTGCAATAGAATGCAAAATGAAGAATACTCGAACAATATCAATGATGTAAGGAATACCATGATTATTTTCTCTATACAGAAAGCAACCATTCATGTGCAATGCTGAGCTCGTTATGTAGGAAACAGTAACTTCTTTCTAGATGGGTAACAAATTCTGCATCCTAGCAACAGTATGTTTGACCCCTGCCTCTCTCTTCGTATTGTTTAACCCACTTACAGTAATGTCATGTATAGCCATCACAAGCTTTGTCTTTAGAATTCCAAACCATTCATCAAATTTCTTAAAAGATCTTAAACCCCATCCCCCGCCCCCCCCCCCCCCCCGTTCTGCTGTTAATGTTATCACTCACATTACATGCTGCCTATCTGGTAAAGCTTTGCTTTCTTCAAAATGTAGTCCACTCCCATTAAAATTACTTTCATACTGAGGCGCCCCTGCCGTTAGTGCTAAAGCGCCGCTCGTTTTGGGCGTTTTGGAAACGCTTTAGTGCCATTTTAGTGGCACTTGTGGGATGCAAGCAGGGCGCTTTTTACAAAAAAAAAAAAAATTATGGTAAAAAGTCCCGTTTTGCTGCGCTTTCAAATTGCTTTTAAGGTGCTTTGGAAGTGCTGCACATTCATTTGCAATGGGTGGGGGCGTTTTGGGAGCGCTGGTTACAATGCTCCCAACCCGCCCCAAAGATGCTGATTGCAGGACTTCTTTTCCCTTCCCACAAGCCCACCGCCCCCAGTGTGAAAGCACCAATTTCGTTAATGGGAGGCATTTTTCAGGTGCTTAAGGTCCCTTTCACACGGGCGGATCATTCGGGTGCGCCTGTCAGTTTTTCAGGCGGACCCAAACAGACGCGCCATTGCGCTCTATGGAGCGACGGATGTCAGCAGTGACATGTCCGCTGACACCCGATCCGCCAAAAACAGATGGATGTAAACCCTATTTTCCATCTGTCTGGTGGATCATATGAGAATGGAGCTGTGACAGGGCAGTCTCTGCACAGAGTGCAGAGACTGTCCTGTCGTCCGTCGGCTCAGCAGGGATAAACGGATGGACCCGCGCTGAGCAGCAGAGCCCATCAAAACAGGCTCCGCTCGTGTGAAAGGACCCTTACAGGCACCATTTCTAGTGCTAAAACGCCTGAAAACTGCCTCAGTGTGGAAGAGGTCTAACTCTGCCCCCACTTTGTTTGTGGGTGGTTCCATTGCCTTGCATGGTCCTAAAGAAGTCACCTATTCGTGCACACTCCCAGGAGAGGATTGCAAGCAGACCTAATGGCCCGTACACACGGTGCAACTGTCGTACAACAACGGTCGAACGATAATCCGACCGTTCGTACACGAGATTACAACAGCTGATGTTCGACAGTCGCACAACAGAAGTTGGCTGAGCAAACTAGAACTGTTGACTCGTGTGTACAGAAGTTGGCCCAAAAAAAGTTGAAAGTGCAAAACACGCATGTTCAGAATGCAGGAAGTGCTCGGTCATGTAAACCCGTGTTCCTACTTCACAAATCACATTCACCTGAACTTCCTTGTTAAACGCTCATAACACGTCACTACTTTCGGCTTTGTTGGCGATAATTTGACTCATGTCAGTACGCTTGATACAACCCCCAACAGCTAATTGTTGAACGTGCGGTCGTACAACAGTCACACCGTGTGTACGAGGCATAAAGGATACTGCCTGCGTCGCCACACCCTGGCAGCCCAGGATTAAAGTGGACGTAAACCCCCACATGTACCCAGTAAAGTGAACAGCCTCAGATGATACACGGGGTAGAAACAAATCTCCATACATACGTTTTACATGCAGATCTGCTGTCTTCAGCTTAATATATTCTTTTAGAAAGTGCACATCGTGTTAGGAGATTTTCTCTTCCTGGTCAGCACTACAGTGAAGTCTGGGCATACAGCCAAGACAGCTGATTGGAGGAATGGCGCACACACCCCCTCTCCTCAGATCAAGACTTTCAGATCTGTTTGTTGAATCGTAAAGCACTCTCATTTATTTATATCTCCCTCCCCAACACAAAACTCCGGCTGCTTTTATGATGTGGCAGAAAACTTGTCAGGCTGATAACAGAAGAATGGAGCAGGAGACAGCTACGGGATATAGTACTTTGAAGAGAGGTAAGAAAACACGACAGATATGTGCTCAGCTCAAATTTCATGAATCGGGGTAACATCCACTTTAAAGCAGGACATCGACTGCTCGAATCTCGGGCAGTTCAGCAGGAAGCAGCCAAGATTCGGACCATGCATGGCAAGGCTGAACTTTGGTACAATCAAACTGCTAGACCTTACATACGATTATCGCTAGTGGCTGGTATAGCTGCTAGCAATTATTTCTCTCCCCAGCGGAGACAGCGCGCCCCCCCCCCCCCCACGCAGGAAGAACACAATGGCTCAGTGTCAGCGATTCTCCTGCCAACACAGTCTTTTGATGTGGGAAATCAAGCAAATTTCAGGTTGCAGGACAGAAAGTTGCTTAGTGTATGGCCTGCCTAAGACACATTTTCACTCCTTCACTAAGCCTGCATTCACACCTGGGCATAGCGTTTTCAGGCAGAAATACACACATTTTTTACCGTGATATTGCCGCGATTTTGTACAGGTCAAAAACGTCACCAATGTCAAAAGTAGAAAAAAACGCCCAAATCAAGCTACAAAATTACCTCCAGAACTTTTTTGAGCTTCAGGCGTTTGGCTTCAGGCGTTTGAGTGGAGATGTGAACGGACGCCATAGAGAATCATTGATTATTTCCCCTCAAGCATTTTGTAGCTTCAGGCTTCAAGCTACAAAACTCTCAGGTGTGAATGGTGCCTTAGGGTAGTGATAGACCGTGATGCACCGATTCTCTTGGAGCAGGAGTGAAGTAGTGTCTTGTTTTTGTAGTACTCCCTTACTGCCTGTGTGCATGCCGCTTCCTTATGTCTGAAAGAAAAGACACGTATGCGCATTGACGCAACAAACGAGGGGACATGTAGACCTGAGTAGTATGATGCGAATGAGGTGTCTATTAGAGCGTGCTCCGTGATCGGAAGTTTGGGAAAGCAGTGCAGAAAGAAGCAGAAGTATGTGGCTGAAAAAGTATATAAAATAAAAAAAAGTATGTTTTGTGTACGGATTTAAAAGTAATCATTCATGTTTTTTTTACCTCTATACTGAGGCGTTTTGTATATAGAAATAAAAAATGATGCGGTTTTAGCACTACTTTAACAACTGTAGAAGGAACACCATGTGGGACACAGTTCATCCAAAAAGGAATATGACTAAAGTACGGTGTAGTATTTCTACTAGCAGTGATGAATTGCCACCATATAGTCCCTAGGGGTGTTTATGCATTAAAGCCATTACTGTTTAAGTGCTTTCTGTAATAGAAAAAGAAGTCTCAAAAAAAAAAAGTAGAAATTATATGATGAGAACACAATACTGCAAACGGTTCTCTATGGTTAACACACTCCCTAAATGCCGATTCACACAGAGGCGTCTTCAAAGGTCGCCCTATTCTCGTCTGACCCATACAGCGCAACTTCTGTATAGAAGTCAATGCAAGTCGTGTTGAGGTCACCCCCAAAGTAGTGCAGGAACTTTTTTCTAAGTTGGAGAGACTGAAAGTGGTTGTCAAGTCAAGTCAAGTCAAAAAAAAAAAACACACTGCAAGAGAAAGGCATAATGAGCTAGTATGCATCGCATACTAGCTCATTATGAAATGCTTACCTTAGATCGACGTTGTAGCAGCGCTCTCCAAGCACCGCTGTGATCGGTGACATGCTGTGCCGTAGTCTTTGGGGATCCTTGGCTCCGGCCAATCACAGCGTGGACTCCAGCGCAGTGATTGGCAGGAGCCACGTTGAGGTCACTCCAGTGCATGCGCACGGGAGCCGTCATTTGCGGCACACTTCGTGAAGAAACGACCCAGTCGGCCGTTTCTTCACTGTGCATGTGGCGATGACATCGATACATGCAGATACAGGGAATATCTCCTAAACGGTGCAAGTTTAGGAGATATTCCCGGGACCTACAGGTAAGCCTGGATATAGGCTTACCTGCAGTTTAAAGTGGTTGTCATGATTTGACAACCACTTTAAGTCGCTTCTATTAGAACGGTTCTATTTCACTGCCTGACAGGTCACCCCTGTGTGAACCGGCACTTTCTGTGAGAAAAAAAAAAATGCTACAAATGTGTGCACGGGAGGTCAGATGGACACTTTGTTTCTTATTGGCTTCTTTCCTTTCTCTGCAGACAGAAGACAACAGGATCCACCAACAGTCTCACAGGCAGCAAGATGAATTTTTGTAAGACTCTGCTGGCCACAATACAAAGAGGTGTAATCTTACTGGGTGCTATAGACACTGCATTGTTTTCTTACTTTTCTGTCATACGCCAATCACATCTTAAGGCCTCATACACAAGGACGTTTTTTGACGCCGGCGTTTTCTGGCGTTTTTTTGCAGCTCTCCATGTTAGTCAATGGCCCCATAAAAACGTCTGCGTTTTTGAGCTGTAGAAGACGTTGGCGTTAGTGAGGTGAAACTAGAACCCACGGCCAGCGCGTTCTGAGGCTGTAACGTTTTGGCATTTTTTGACGCCGACGCCACAATATGCCAACAAACGCCAGCTATTATTATACTGGCGTTTTCCGGTGTTTGACGCTGACGTTTCTAGGTTGAAAAATAGCAGAGGGATGATTTTTTTTAAAATACGCCTATTGACGCCGACGCTCACTAACGCTCAAAAACGCCGATGCATAACACCAAAAAACGCCAACTTTTTTTCCTTGACGTCGTGCCCGACGTTTTGTTTATTTTTTTAGAAACATCCGTGTGTATGAGGCCTAAAATTTTTTTTTGGCTCCATGCACACTGGATGCTATCTGGGCTCTCTCGGCATCGGGCAGGAGACGCTGCTTACAAAACGTTCTTTTGGAGCGTTTTGTAAGCAGAGTTTATCGGCGTCTGCGGTTTTGGCCTTTTTTTTTTTTCTTAATTAGCTTCCATTGACTGCAAAAAACGCTGGACGCCGATAAACAGCCGTTTACCAGCGTTTATGAGCGTTTAGCGGCATCCGGCGTTTTTTTGAATGCCAATTCAGGGCTTTCAGATAATAGGCCAAAAACGCCACTGCTGTTAAACGACAATTAACGTCCATGTGTGCATGAACACATAGGATAACATAAAGTGGCATTTTTGGGCTGTTAAAAAAAAAATAATAAAAACTCCAAAACGACCAAAAACGGTCGTTTATCAGATACAGTGTGCATGGAGCCTTAGTCTCCAACCCCCCCCCCCCCCCCATCATCATCCTTTTTATTTCCACCTGGCCAGCCCACCATTATCACTTCCTATCCAAGGGTCACAACACTCTTCTCCCTGTACTGTTTAGGGAGGAGTATAGAGCCTCTAGGAAAGGAAGGGTGTTAAAATGATTGTAAACCCATCAACTTGCTAGCCAGTGAGGGATCAATGGGCACAACACCATACATTACTGCTGGGTCATATGAACAAGTCACAAACAATTTGTGACCTCTTAACACGCAGAAAACAAAAAGCACAGGTCACCACACATGTGAAAAGTTTGCCAAAAAAAAAAAGGGGGGGGGGGAGGAGCTTATGGCGCATACACACGATCCAAAAAAAAAAAAAAATTGGATGAAAAATCCCGCTTTCGAAGTGATCGCACGATAATCGGATCATTAGTACAGAGCTTTCGAGAGCTGAACATGACAGTTCATCCGATATTATTCGATCAGACAAACATAAAAAAAAAAAAAAAAAATTCTCTTTCGATACCACAATTTTCGTTTAATCAGCACTGTTATCAGAAAATACAATATAAATACACTACAACACATGACATCACTTCTGATATTTTATTCTGTTGTACGAGAACTTTTGTGACTTTAGTAAACTCTACCGATTCGATCTGAGATTAGCATGCAAAAAGAAACGATCGGTCATCCGATTTTCAGAACATGTGTATGGGGCTTTAGATCTGCTTTAAGCTCCCATACTAAATGCTATGGAATGTTTAAGAGTTTCAGGTTTCTTAATCATGGTGAGAAAATAAACTTAATATAATTGCTGGGGTGTGACGCCAAGACACAACCCTAGGATTTTCTTCCAACCGTCACTCAGCCATCAACAGAATTTCTATACAGTTTGCTGTAGCAGAGGCAGTTTTAAGGCTTAGGCCAGCCATCAGCAAAGAGATCTATATTTCCTGCACCCACAAGTTGTAGGAAAGAAAATAGCTTGATTCCCCCATCAACACAGTCAGTGTTAATGGGGGAATCCATCCCACAAAGTCATTGTGTTCAGGCTTACCTGTAGGTCCCCTGTATATCTCCTAAACCTGTACGGTTTAGGAGATATACGCTGTACTGGCATGTGCCAGCGTCTTTCGGCACATGCGCAGTTAAACGACCTCTGTGCTGCGATTGCATGCGTGGGAGCGACATCACACAACTCCAGCCAGTCACAGCGCTGGAGTTCATGGCCCCGAAAGGAAGAGGGGTGAAGATGGACGCTTCCTACTGTGGGGACAGCGCGGGCATCGATGGCAGGTAAGTGGCACATAATAGGCTAGTATGC
Source organism: Glandirana rugosa (assembly GCA_018402905.1). Lineage (NCBI taxonomy): Eukaryota > Metazoa > Chordata > Amphibia > Anura > Ranidae > Glandirana > Glandirana rugosa. Next base: position 549,965 of record BLSH010387554.1, on the reverse strand, counting down.
GATGCAGCCTTTTATGCTTCTACATTGCAGGTGAATAAGAGGAAGCAAAACCCATCCCGACCCTGATTGTAATAAAACACAAGCGGATCTAGGCTTTCAACACAGTCCTGTGTCCTCTCTCTTCAATATACACTTTGCTTCACAATGGACTAGTATATAATAATACAAATACAAAGAATCCGAACTCCAGAAAATGTTTATATTTTATATAGTAGTGTAATACTTTACTAAACAGTAGTTTATTATTAAATACAGTAATCTATATTAGCCAAAGCAAGGAAATAGACTGGGTCACACCAGCTATACTTGGAGGACTTCTGCTCAATTCATACACCTAGGGAAACTCACTTTAGCCCTCGTTCACACTGAACGGGAGTTTAAAATTGCGCAAGTTCACCTGAACTCGAGCGATTTCGAACCCGCATTTCAGTGCGAGTTCAGGGGAGATTTGAATGTCATCTGTGGGGATTCATACACAGGCGTCTATTGAAAATTGCCCTTAAAGTTCCCAAAAGTAGTGCAGGAACTACACTGAGCAAAATTATAAATGCAACACTTTTGTGTTTGCCCCTATTTATCATGAGCCAAACTCAAAGATCTATGACTTTTTCTATGTACACAAAAGGCCTATTTCTCTCAAATATTGTTCACAAATCTGTCTAAATCTGTGTTAATGAGCACTTCTCCTTTGCCGAGATAATCCATCCACCTCTCATGTGGCATATCAAGATGCTGATTAGACAGCATGATTATTGCACAGGTGTGCCTTAGGCTGGCCACAATAAAAGGCCACTCTAATGCCTCATGCACAAGGATCTTTTTAACTGTTTTACAGCAGCTGTTTTCAGGTGCAGACATTTTTTCCTACAGTCAATAAACCCTCCATCATGTTATCCTATGCACACATAGGCTGTTATCAGCTGTTTCTAGCAGTGACGTTTTTGAGCTGTAAAAAAAAAAAAAAAAAACCCCATGACCAGAGGGTTCTGAGAGACATTTTTCAGCTGTAAAAACGTTCAAAAACGCCAAAAAACGTTGATCTCCAAGCTTTTTGGATGTTTTAGACCAATTGAAAAAAAAAAAAAAAAAAAACGTGAAAAAACAGCAGTAATATAATGCGGAACTTCATCATGTCCTTGGAAAAGACCTCAGCCTCCCTGAAGTCATCACATGTAATTCTACCGAGAGTAAGTAAAGTTACCCTAAAGACTACAGTTCGCGTTCAACGGGGACACACTTAGCCGGGAATTATTCGCTTTCAAACTGACCTTGACGAGAAATTAACATCTTCGACTAACTGATAGTACATGTCGACGTGTCTAACTCACGAGGTCAAAATTAGTTGAGACCACCCGTAAGGACGTCAGTCGTACGGTTACCGTGCGAGGGAGTTTTGAACACCGTGACACGACACACTATTTTACCGTGTAAAATTCGAAGTACGTGTGTCCTGAAAATGGTCGTAATATAATGACGACAAAAAAGTGCAAAAAAAAAAAAAAAAAAAA
>BLSH010387554.1:436454-454446 GCA_018402905.1 Glandirana rugosa | reverse complement strand
CACATTTATTGTATAAATTTCTTTGGTGTTATATATTTATGTTTTGAGGTTAATCAATGGCGGCTGAGATTTAAGTCCTAGTGTTTCGTTACACCTCTGACACCTAGTAGTCCACAACATTCCATAAGCGCTGATTGTACCAGTAAGGGAATTTAGGTACTTTTCATTCTAATCTTTCTATAGTTGTTCCCATACTCACAGAAGCACCGCTAACAGGCATAGTGAAGGGTGAAGCCCAGGCCGACCGAACAGTTAAGAATTCCTAGCATGATGTTAGAGGGACCCGGTGGACCAGCCACCGGTCGGACAGCAGACTGGAAGTGGAGGGGTGGGGGGGGGGGTCAGTGGGGTTGGTTGGTTTCGATTGTAAATTATGTTAGATAGTCTGTTCTTCTGGGCCCTGTGCGGCCAAATGTTGGGGGACTGTCCCCATGTCTACCTCTTTTTAAAATCAATAAAAAGAACTTCTAAAAAAAAAAAATCCCATTGAAGTGAATGAGAGCCGTCTTAATGCACACTACTGAAGTCAGCCTGTACTACTTCAAGGCGACTTTTATTCGACTTGTGCCCATATAATTCAATGGAAGTCGCCTCCAAGTCAGATCCCCATCTATACTGAAGCGACTTTACAGGAAAAAGAAAAGAATTTACCAAGGACAATGGGAGGTTCCCCTATTAGGGTTTCATGACAGCAATAAAAGTACAAAATATAATTGTTATAAGTATACATTTATTTATTCGAATATCACAATTACTTTTGCATCTCCATGAACTTGTTGCATATTAGAGGGATAAAAACATGAACCCTGGTTGTGCAAACAAGGGACCTATACATCATTTATACAATGTTACAGTATTGCAATGGGAAGGATCACATCGACACAGCATTGCTGCTTCGGTGCCTCAACGCATTTCGACCTTTAAAGAGTTTGTAGGTCTTCCTCAGGGGGAAATGTCCTTCTAAAGGGATATAAAAAAAGAAAAGACTTTTAAGTGAACACATTCTTTTAGAAGGACATTTCCCCCTGAGGAAGACCTACAAACTCTTTAAAGGTCAAAACGCGCTGGGGCACCGACGCAGCAATGCTGTGTCGATGTGATCCTTCCCATTGCAACACTGTAACATTATATAAATGATGTGTAGGTCCCTTGTTTGCACAACCAGGGCCAATCTAGGGGAGGGCAGCATACTATATCTCTCCTCGAGTCCTCGTACCCATCAGTCCATGTAAGAATTTACCAAGGTACTCCCCCCCAAATTACCCAGGCAACCCCCTCCCTCTCTTCTCTGCTTGGCCACAGGCAAAGTCGCCTGACATAGTCGAGTTTGAAGTTGCCTCGAAGTTGCCTCAAAGTTGCCTTGAAGAAGCCTAGCAAAGTCGCCCCTGAAGTCAGATTGCCTATGTGTGAGCAGGCCCTAAAGAAACACTTTGGGGTTGATTTACTAAAACTGGAGAGTGCAAAATCTGGTGCAGCTGTGCGCGGTAGCCAATCATCTTCTAACTTCAGCTTATTCAGTTAGGTTTTGACAAAAAAAATCTGGAAGCTGATTGGTTTCTATGCAGAGCTGCACCAGATTTTGCACTCTCCAGTTTTAGTAAATCAACCCCTTTGTAATGATCCAGAAGCAGCAGAAAGAGTGTTTCTGGAATGAGAACTCTGGAGGGATACGTTACTTGCACTTTCATTCTGGTCCTCACCATTTCATTCCATAAAATATTTTTTAATGTCTTTAGGGCACCTCTGGCATGCAAGGAAGTGTTTTGTCATCCTTTGTCATCATTTTGTCATCAGGAGTGGCCCAATAGGATTGCACCCCTAACACCTATTTGTTTTATAAATACATTTTACTCTTAATAGAGGGACATGATCATGTTTCAGGTGACAAGTTGCCTGCTGTTGCTGGGAAGATTTACCTCAGCTGCTGAGCACTGCATTGGTGACAAATCTATTGGCGGGAAACATCTAGCCAATGAGTGTAACCTTTTACTTCTATCCTCTCCTGTCACTGGGTGGAGTCAGCATTTACCTCAGGCCTGTCAGCTGGACTCACCTCTGCACTCTCCTCAGCCTTCCTTCTGGATCTTTTGACCTGCTGTCAGCCCAGAATGAATATTCTACTTCATGAACTACTTTAAAGGACTAATTCCTCTGGAGCAAGGCTTGGCTCAGTCATTTAATTCATTTATTTGTTTTACTTTTTTCCCCCTCATTTTTTACTGGTGACAGCCAAGTCTGTATTGTGCCTCTCATTCCTGAAGTGCCAGGGCTACCCTATATACTGATGGTAATAGTTTACCTGATGTCAGCCAGGGAACTTTCCATCTACCTGTAAGCAGTCCTGGACCTACAGCAAGACCATAGGAGCATCACAAATGGGACCGGGTGGCCATTTGGACTTGACAAGGACCAGAAGAGGAGGACTGCTGACTGGAAGTGTCAGCACACAGGCCAACAGGACAGGAGCTACAGTGAAAGAATGTGCAGGATAAGGAGGCCCTACTCTTCTTCAGACACCCACAGCGCCACTGTTCCTGCCACTGTGAGCCAGGTAGGCAGTGGGTATGAAGCTGCTACCATGGCCTGACAGCACACTCAACACCGCTCCAACAGGACCCTCATCATCATCATCATCATCATAGGATAGGGGTGAGTGAAGGCTCAGAGGGCAGGGAATGTATGCAGACTTCACTCTGTTCTGTCTGCTTGTGTGCCTAACAGGCTGATCAGTGAGTTTATCATCTTTGGATTTTCTGAGGGATTTATTTACTTTCTTTACAGGAATTAGGCTGTTTATGGGTTGTCAGTTTTAAATCTGGGAATAGGTTGCCTGATATTTTATACACTGAGCAAAATTATAAACGCAACACTTTTGTGTTTACACCTATTAATCATGAGCTGAACTCAAAGATCAACAACTTTTTCTATGTACACAAAAGGCTTATTTCTCTCAAATATTGTTCACAAATCTGTCTGAATCTGTGTTAGTGAGTACTTCTCCTTTGCTGAGATAATCCATCCACCTCACAGGTGTGGCATATCAAGATGCTGATTAACCACTTGAGCCCCGGAAGGATTTACCCCCTTCCTGACTATAGCACTTTTTAGGATATGGCACTACATTGCTTTAACTGACAATTGCGCGGTCATGCGACGTTGTACCCAAACAAAATTGATGTCCTTTTTTCCCCACAAATAGAACTTTCTTTTGGTGGTATTTGATTACCTCTGCGGTTTTTCTTTTTTGCGCTTTAACCACTTCACCCCCGGAAGGATTTCCCACGTTTGCGATTCGACACTGCCTCTCTTTAACTGACAATTGCGCGGTCCTGCGACGTTGTACCCAAATGAAATTTGCGTAATTTTTTCCCCACGAATAGAGCTTTCTTTTGGCGGTATTTGATCACCTCTGGGTCATTTCTGATTGCTGCTATAAACAAAAAAAGAGCAACAATTTTGCAAAAAAAAAATGAAAACTGTTTTTCTTACTTTTTGCTAAAATACAAATACAAAAAAAAAATATAAAAAAACATTTTTTTCATCGGTTTTGGCCGATTTATATTCTTGAAATCGGCGTTTATTGATTGGTTTGCGCAAAAGTTGCCGCGTTTACGAATGATGAGAATTCATTTCTGGGGTTTTTATTTTTTTAAAATGTTTTTACTAGTAATGGCGGTGATCTGCGATTTTAGCGGTACTGCGATATTGCAGCGGACATGTCGGACCATTTTGACACTTTTTTGGGACCAATGACATTTATACAGCGATCAGAAATTTAAATGTCCACTGATTACTGTATAAATGTCATTGGCAGTGAAGGGGTTAACCTGCAGGGGGAGATCTAGGGGTTAACTGTGTTCCCTGCATGTGTTCTAACTGTGAGGGGGCTGGGCTGTTATGGGCATAAGAGATCTAACTGATCCCAGTGACAGGAATCAGTAGATCTCCTATGTCCTCACTGACAGAGCGGGAAACCTCCTTGTTTACATTGGCGGTTCCCCGTTCTTTTGCTGTGGCAGCTCAGCGAGCCGCGGGCACACTCTCCGGAGTACGGTGGGCGCATGCGTGCCCCCTAGCTGCCACTCCGCAAATCGCCGTTTATTTACGGCGATTTGCAGGACAGGTCCACACTGCCGCAGTAAATATACTGCGCGCGGTGTGAAAGGGGATAAACAAACAGCGACAATTTTGAAAAAAAAAAACTTTTTTTTTTTTTACTTTTTGCTATAATACATATCCCAAAAAAACATATAAAAAACAAATATATTCATCAGATTCACAAATATCAGGTTGGAGCCCAAAATAGGGCTCCATGGACTGTAAAGGTGCTAAAAAGAATTGAACAGAGACTAGTTTTAATGAATAAAAGTGTCAAAATTTTTATTCGTACAAAACATTTTTTAAAAGAATTAGATTAATATTTTAAAAACAATTTTCAATGACTTCATTAACAAAAATAGATCATACGTATCGTCAGCTTAGCCCCGCTCAACATGTTTCACCCGAAACTGGGCTTCTTCAGGAGACTTTTTTGGGGCTGACTGTGAGTGAATGAAGAAAAATACATATATGTATATATGTATAATATACAAACACCAATATACATTTATATAATAGAAACAACAAGGAAAACAATTTTTCTTGAAAAATTGAGATGATACTGACTATCGAAAAAATATATCCTCCTTGGACAATCTTAAGCCGAAAATCACTTAGCAAGACAAATCTTACCAATAATTCAAAAATGCTGTCAAAACCGGAGCATCTGTGGATCTAGACAATGGATATGAAGCCAAGAACCCAATGTCAGCAGTTATAGTACCATAGAAGCACAGGAGAATGTATATAAATGCCTACAAAAACAGGGAGCGCACGCTATTAATCAATGTTACAGAATATAAATTAAAATGTTCATAAGGAACTGACATACAAAATTACCCTTTGATGTTTTTTTCTTCTAAAAAAGGAAAAAATAGGGCCAAATCTTTTGTTAATCCCTGGGGTATATGACCGGGATGAAGGGCAAAAAATTAAATCCAAAAATGACTGTGCAGCCCGGGTAGGGCATATGGGGGGAAGGGAGGGAAGGAAAGGACCTTCCCAAACGATACCACACTTTCGTCCCACTGGCAGTCCTTGGATAAATATAAAAGGCATGCTGAAAGCTAAAAAGCAAATAAAACCACTCAGTTATGGTTGATATTTCAAAATAAACTTCTTTTTGGGAAAAGAAACAAGGGAGGGAGAAGTGCTCATGGACTGGAGACACCCTCACTCCCATGTGTTCCCGGCAGAGGTTAAGGACTTTGGGCATGAATAATAAGGCATAGATATTGAAATTACGCTGCATCCGAAGCAACGATCGTACGGGTTACCGGAGGGGGAGCAGAGAAGAACGCCAGTCTCACTCCCACTGAATCCCCACCAGATCAAGACGGCTGGAGGAGCCGTTTTATCCTGGTTCTGTACCGCCAGCATCTGACGTCACTGGCAGGACGCAGACAGAGACGATCCCTCTGCACATGCTCTGTGGGTCTCCATACCGGAAGTGACACGGGGCTAGTGGCGCCAGGCCTCAAGCCACCATGTTGGAAATTCCCCCACTAGGGAGGGCGCAGCCAAGACAGCGCCACCCGGAGTATGGAAAGAACCTGGGTATACAGAGATAGTCAGGGAGGCAAGGCAGAAACAATCGGTTCATACCATTGCATGATTATTACACAAGTGTGCTTTAGGCTGGCCACAATAAAAGGCCACTCTAAATTTTGCAGTTTTACTGTGTTGGGGGAGTCCGGGGGGTCCGAAAACCAGTCAGTATCCGGTGAGACCACCATTTGCCTCACACAGTGTAGCACATCTCCTTCGCTTAGAGTTGGTCAGGTTGTTGATAGTGACCTGTGAAATGTTGATCCATTCCTCTTCAATGGCTGTGCAAAGTTGCTGGATATTGGCAGGAACTGGAACACGCTGTTGTATTCGCTGATCCAGAGCATCCCAAACATGCTCAGTGGGTGACATGTCTGGTGAGTATGCTGGACATGCAAGAACTGGGATGTTTTCAGCTTCCAGGAATTGTGTACAGATCCTTGCAACATGGGGCCGTGCATTATCATGCTGCAACAGGAGGTGATGGTCGTGGATGAATAGCACAACAATGGGCCTCAGAATCTCGTCACGGTATCTCTGTGCATTCAAAATGCCATCAATAAAATGCACCTGTGTTCGCTGTCCATAGCATACGCCTGCCCGTACCATAACCCCACCGCCACCATGGGCCACTTGATCCACAACGTTGACATCAGAAAACCACTCACCCACACGATGCCATACGAGCTGTCTGCCATCTGCCCTGTACAGTGAAAACACCTCTCCAAAGTGCCAGACGCCATCGAATGTGAGCATTTAATAAATTAAAAAAGGAGCTGCACTAATACATAAAAATATGACTAATAATATAAATCAAAATATGTTGTAATATGTTAGCATAGATCTATGCTTATTATGGGTACATGAGTAACTATGTTAACAATACCCAAAAGGAGGAGACCATACATATAACCCAATTGTCTCTAAAAATATAATAATATAAATAGGTATTATAAATAGTTTAAACAGTAGTGAATTAATAGTCTATAAATCAGAATGCACGTAGATCATAAAGGTTGAACTTCCATAGTGCAGTGAGCTGTAACAGAATAAAGAACACCCAGTGCTTCTATTCAAACAAAACCCAGTGAGTGATGGTCCGTCACCGAGCGAAGGAGCTGCTTACCAGATACAAGGGCATATAGCACTTTTGGCTTCTCACCCAGCCAGGGTCCCACCAGGGGATGCAGAGAACTCCTCTCAAGGGGTGTTGCTCAAAGCTGGCCAGCTCCACTCAGAAATCCAACGTCCACCAGGTAAAGATAGGCTCAATAGTGTAATATTGCGTAAAAGGGGTTTATTTAGAAAAAGTAATGCACTTACAGCATGTAAAAGCAGAGATCATATAAAACGAAGCTGGCCAGCTCAGCGTGTACACAGTGCAATGGCATTGACGTCAGCGCATCCTCCCGACGTACGTTTCGTCTCCAAACAGACGTCGTCCAGGGGATGTGAGCATTTGCCCACTCAAGTCGGTTACGTCGACGAACTGCAGTCAGTTTGAGACCCCGATGAGGACGACGAGCATGCAGATGAGCTTCCCTGAGATAGTTTCTGACAGTTTGTGCAGAAATTCTTTAGTTATGCAAACTAATGGTTGCAGCAGCTGTCCGGGTGGCTGCTCTCAGACGATCTTGGAGGAGAAGATGCTGGATGTGGAGGTCCTGGGCTGGTGTGGTTACACGTGGTTTGCTGTTGTGAGGCTGGTTGGATGGACTGCCAAATTCCCTGAAACACCTTTGGAGACGGCTTATGGTAGAGAAATGAACATTGAATTCAAGGGCAACAGCTCTGGTGGACACTCCTGCAGTCAGCATGCCAATTGCACACTTCCTCAAAACTTGCGACATCTGTGGCATTGTGCTGTCTGATAAAACTGCACATTTAGAGTGGCCTATTATTGTGGCCAGCCTAAGGCACACCTGTGCAATAATCACGCTGTCTGATTAGTATCTTGATATGCCACACCTGTGAGGTGGATGGATTATCTTGGCAAAGGAGAAGTACTCACTAATACAGATTTAGACAGATTTGTGAAGAATATTTGAGAGAAATAGGCCTTTTGTGTACATAGAAAAAGTCGTAGAGCTTTGAGTTTGGCTCATGATAAATAGGGGCAAACACAATAGTGTTGCATTTATAATTTTGCTCAGTGTATATATTATATTTTACCCGTTTTGTTTTACTAGGAAAAGTTAAAGAGCAGTACACATACAGTACAAAATGTGTCACAGAAAATTACATGTAGGCATGATAGTGTTTTTTTTATTTTTTTTTTCAAAAGAAATGTAAGAAGAGAGGATCCCACCTCATATAGTTCCTCCATTTGTTTATTTAGGTTATCACCTCTAGCTGTAATTCCTGAAGAATCCAATGAGTGTAGCCTCCTTAGCGGTTATCCCGAGGGTGGCTCGGGGTGCGTTTTCATTACCAAAAGCTATAACCCCAAGCCATACTTGGGATCGCATCGCTGGATCCAGGCAGCATTACTTAACTTGTCCCCTGTCCCCCGGCTGTGTCATCCGGCGAAATCTTCGCCCGATGCCTCTGGGTGCGGGGCTCCGTTCACTGCGAGCGTTGCGCCTCATGGGGGTCAACAAATTCAAAAAGTGAAACACACACATTACATACAGTACACTGTAATCTGTAAGATTACATTATTGTATCAAATCATTTCGCATCCCCTTGGTCCCTAGTGCTTTCTGCCTGGAAACTTGAGAATGTCCATGGCATCCAAAAAGCATCCCTTTACATCAAAAGCAGTTTTTGACCAGCTAGAAAACAGCGATAGTAAATAAGAATCATTTGCAGAATTGAGTGATACTGATTCATGGGGACATTCATCATCAGACACTGAAAGTGACGACAACAACAATTCTGCAACTGAGCAAATTTCAGTGTTTTGATTTGATTACATAATTTGAATACATTTTATTATTATTATTATATTAATATTTTTGATAATTATTTATAGTCATTTATTATATTATAATTTATGATTTCGTTGTTTCAAACTTTATCATACCCAGGATATCTACTAGACTCTTGTTTGGACAGAGTCCAAGTGAGTTATTCCTAAGAATTACAGGCCTACTATAAAACGCCAAATTTCTATGTGAAAAAATGTACCGCTTTGAGACGCAAAAATCTGACATCTTAATACCGCCAGGGAGGTTAATCATTTGTCAGTTCCAAAGGGTCCTTCCTTGGTCTTTATTAATCGAATTGCTGATAGCCTGTTTTCATTGATATACCTAAATCTGCAGTATATCAAGCTCTTTTTGTGATTAGATCATTTGGTCAGATCCCCTTTTGGTCAAATCTGACAGTAAATCTTTTTGTTTATTCTATGCTTTTGGTCAGGAGCTTGTAACTTCCTGGTCATTCTTCTCTTGCTTCATCTCAAATATATTTTCTTGATAAGCAGTGTGAAGATACAATAATGAAGCGTTGATAGGCTTTTGGTGTAGCTATATGATCCCCTCTGAGGCTCAGTCACAAAGATCTGCATTCTCCAATGCTCCTTTTTCTCTCAATTCAGTACAGGGCTCTGCTTTCTTTTTAATAAATCACAGTGCATTTCTGCTACAGTGCTGCAGAAATCTGCTTTCCAAAACACTGTTGCCTGGTACTAAGTTTGTTCTCAAAGCCAAAGTCCAGTGAGCATGGGAAAAATGATCCCCTGGTCTTCCAGTTTGATGGTTAATGCAACATATCATGTCCCTTTTGCTGCTGAATCACAGTTCTGCCTTTCTCCACATTTAATTTCCTGGGTGTTGTTATAGAGTTTGCCAGGATGGAGTTTAAGACTTCTACAAAAGACACAATATCTTTTCAGAACCACCTCATCAGAAATCAGTATACTGTTTATGTGATTCAGTTGTTCTTGGATTTTTTTTGTTTGTATCAGGCATTATGTCTAAGAGCAGAATTTTACTAGTGGGCTGGATGCTTCTCACCTCAGACCTTAAATTCCCTTATTGGCGTGTTGGTTTTGTTAGAAGGTAAAAGAGTATCTGCTGGATTTGGCGCACATTTATTTCAACTTACAATGTTAGCTCTATGTGGCAGGTGGAATTCGTTTTAGATGAGCATTTTCCAGCTGTCTACAGATGCAACACAATCTATTGAATGGGCTCATTTCCAGTCTGGCAAATAGTGTTCAGCGTTTTGACCAGAATATTGTATTTACATGGTATTCCTAAGATAAGGTGACCAGATTTTTCAAATGAAATCCGGGGGCATATTTTTTTTTACTAGTAATTGTGGCAATCAGGGAATTATAGTGGGGCTGCAATATTGTGATGGACAAATCGGACACTAACCGGTTCCCCACCGCGCGCCGTGTTTTTACGGCGGCAGTGGGGGAGCCCTGCGCGAATCGCCGTAAATAAACGGCGATTCGCATTTTGGCCACCAGGGGGCGCGCGCGCGCACCCGGCGCACTCCCGAGGAGTGTGCCCGCGGCTCGGGCGGACCCAATGTCCGCCGGCGAGCCGCGATGAGCGGCTACAGGACAAAGAACGGGGAACCGCCGATGTAAACACGGCGGTTCCCCGCCCTGTCAGTGGGGCATGAGAGATCTACTGATCCCTGTCACTGGGATCAGTTAGATCTCTCATGCCCATGGTAGCCCAACCCCCCCACAGTAAGAACACACCCAGGGAACACAGTTAACCCCTAGCTCTCCCCCTGCAGGTTAACCCCTTCACTGCCAATGACATTTATACAGTAATCAGTGGACATTTAAATTTCTGATCGCTGAATAAATGTCATTGGTCCCAAAAAAGTGTCAAAATGTTCCGACATGTCCCCCCCAATATCGCAGTACCGCTAAAAATCGCAGATCGCCGCCATTATTAGTAAAAAATAAAAAAAAATTAAAAACCCCAGAAATGAATTCTCATCATCCGTAAACGCGGCCACTTTTGCGCAAACCAATCAATAAACGCCGATTGCGATTTTTTTTATCGCAAATATGAGGAAGAATATAAATCGGCCAAAAACGGTGAAAAAAAAATTTTTTTTATATTTTTTTTTTGGATTTGAATTTTAGCAAAAAGTAAGAAATTTGGGTTTTTTTGCAAAATGGTCGCTCTTCTTTTGTTTATAGCGGCGATAAGAAATGACGCAGAGGCGATCAAATACCACCAAAAGAAAGCTCTATTTGTGGGAAAAAAAGGACGCAAATTTTGTTTGGGTACAACGTCGCACGACCGCGCAATTGTCCGTTAAAGCGAAGCAGTGCCGAATCGCAAAAAGTGCTCTGGTCCTAAAGCTGCAAAACCTTCCGGGGCTGAAGTGGCTAAGTGGCACGTTTGATACTTTGTGGGAACCAGTGACACTAATACAGTGATCGGTGCTAAAAATATGAACTGTCACTGTACTAATGACACTGGCCAGGAAGGGGTTTACATCTAGGGCAATCAAAGGATTAAATGTTTGCCTAACCAGTGTTTTCTCACTGTGGGGGAGGTGCTTTTACTAAGGGAAGGCATAGATCCCTGCCCCTGCTTTGCAGGAACACAGGCTCAATGTCTTTCATACTTACAGAATGGCGATCTGCCTTGTTTACATAGGCAGACCGCCATTCTGTCTGTGTACAGAACGATCAGGGGGTACCGGCGGACATTGAGTCTGCCGGACCCGCTGATCAGCTCCAATACCCAGAAATGCAGGATCACCTATATATACATGATCCTACACAGCACAAAAGGGCACAGAAAATGAAAAAAATACACCCCCTAAGCTAGTAGGAGCGGCAAAGCGGGGGTGTATAATTCAAATTTTTTTAAAATTCTGCACTGACTGTCTTTGAAATTGCCCCTGTTCATATCCAATCCGGGGACAAAACGGGGGACAGACTTGGTCAGGGACAGTGTCCTCAGTCCGGGGACTGTCCCCGGGAAACGTCTGGTCACCCTACCCTAAGAATATTGCTCACTTGGGCTCTTCCCTGTTGTTGTGGCTGTGGCACTCTTGATCAAGCAGTTCAGCTGCCAGAGCCTCTTATTGATGAATGTTATAATAGCGTTTTATGCAGTTAACTGTCTAAGACATCTAGTCCTTCCTAGTCTTCATTTAATATTTCGATTAAAGTAAGACATTTTCATGGTAGCAAAACATTTAATAGCAGATGCTTTGTTTTGCCTTGTTTCCAGTGTTTCATGACACCAGTTACCCCAGCAGTGAGAAAAGGCCTACATTGTCCTTAACACCAGTTTTTTGCTTCCAGTTATACACAATATTATATTCAATTCCGTTGCTGAAACAACCTGCATTATCTATGCCACTGGCTGCTTCTCCTTTGAGGACTCTGCTGAACTCTTTTGGCTTTTATATGACCTGTATCAAAGTGGTTGTCTCCACACTCTTTCGTCAAAACTGTTAGTAGGAGTTTGAGCCACGTTGACTTTGCATATTATTCTCGTTTTTGGTAAGGAGTTCCAAAAAGGATTTTAGAAGCTATGTTTATATGCTGCTATTGGGTCACAAATTGCATTCAACATGTCATGTAATTTCGCTACTGCTATGGAATCAATCTGTTCTTCTGCATATAAAACACTTTAGAACTGTTTTCCCACTCAGTTCAGTCTGGTTAGTTGAGGTAAGTTGTAAAGTGTTTTCAGAATCGCAAGAGAAAGATAGGCAATTATCATTTCATGCCTTAGGACATTTGCATTGCCCAATAGAGCTGATTCAGCAATTTTAACTAATCGCAAGGCTTTCCTTTCTTTTTCTGTCACATGTAAATGGATCTTCTTTATCAGATTCATAGTTTAAATCTGTCCCTAAAAATGTTGTTGGTGCAGGATATGCTTTTGCTACATAGGGAGTGCATCAGGATGTAGATAGGCACCCAGCTCTTTATGTCCATCCTGCTCTTTGCATTTATTACACACATCCCCACCTTTTATAATAATTAAAATTAAAAAAAAAAAAGAATAGTATGAATAGTTGATGTTCATTGTTTTCTGGTGCAGAGGATTTTATTTTTCTCCTGTTAAAATTCCAGTTCTCTTGCAGGGTATATTGGGTATATATTTGATATTTGGAATAGCTGGATGCACATATTCCCTATTTGCAAGTGTGAGCTGTGCTGGATATCCTTGTTATTCACCTGGAAGGGAATGATTTAGGTGGATTAAACATATTAGATCTTCTAAATAAAATTGAAATCTGTTTTGTCTACAAATAAGTGGTTTTCTAGGTATGGGCGTTCATGGTAAAGTTACCATAAAATGTTAATTGACTGATATGCTGATTTACTATACTGTATACTGTATTATTAGTGACTTCATTTTCTCTACTGTAATCTGTTTCATCAGAGGTCTAGCAGTGTTTGGCATAGTGTCCAATTGTCCCTCCTTTTTGACAAAATTCCTCTGTCCATTATGCAGTTTCAGTTGTCCCTTATTTTGGTCTGATGTGTACATCTCTATATAAAATGTACTATTTTACTGCCAAAAGTGTTATGCTGCACTAAAGTTTTTATCCAGCCTCTAGATCACTTATTTTGAAATGCCATTATAAAGGAAGAGTAGAGGTAAGAAAATTGCACTTGTGTTGTTTATCCTAATCATTTTCTGCATATTAGATCTTTGAGGTCCCTGTAACCGGGGACATATTCTTTGCTAATTATTGTGTAAAAGGGTGTCCCTCTTTATAATTTCAGAAATGTGGGAGGTATGTTTTTGGTACATTTTCTCAGTCATTGGTAAGGGCATTTTCAATGCTGGATTGTATAGAGTGATTGTTTAGGCCGCAGTGGTGAGGTGGGGCCAGGTTGGTAACCTGGCTTTTGGGTAATGTTGCCCACTTTGTGGGTGGACAGTGTTTGGTAAACTGTTATTTGGTTGGTATAAGATATTGCTGCTTGAGTTTTAGTGACTAAGCATGATGGTCTGTTAATGGTTTACAGAGGTTCTGTTTGGTATTAAAGGTTAAAGTTAATTTTTCATAATTAAAATTGTTTTAAACCCAATAAAGGGTTGGCGGCCTAAACTTTTCCACAATCCTTATTGTGTGTTTATTTTGTTATTTAGGTATGTTCTTATGGTATGATGGGTGTTAATGGGGTGTACAATCCCATGTAGCATTTGGAAAAGAGTATTCTCACAATATTTGCAAATTGCAGCTTTGTTCTCAGCAGAAATTGCATTGTGAAAATGTTTCCAAACTCTAGATCAGGGGTAGGCAACCTTTGAGAGATGGAGATTTACCTGAGGAACATGGAAGAGATCAAAGAGCACCAGCCTGCAGCGCCCTTTTTTTTATTTACTTATTTATTGTTTTTACTTATTTTTTTATAATGAACTAGCAAGGACCCAATAAAAAGGATGACATAAAGAAAACTTATAATAATATAATGAAGCAAATGTTACTATAAAAAAAGATGTATATACTTACCTATTTTCACTGATCTTACCTGTGTAAGCCAACGGTAGCTGCAGAGAAGAAATCGATTGGCAATGGCTGATAAAGCCGGGAGCATCTCCTCCTCTCCCACCTCCAAGCCTGTGCATGACAGCAAGGGAAAGGCTGGGACTAGAAATCTGTCAGGTGGAGATCACTGTATGCTTCCTAGACTGGTGCCGGGTGCAGGAGCACACTCGGCACCGCGCTGCAGCGCTGCTTCAAATGCGACTTTAATTTGGCTTGGCTTTACATGTAGATTGCTGAGGTAAAAGGAGCTGGCGGCCATGTTGGATCGCAGTCTACCTGCTAGATAAGAGGTAGGACGTGATCAACGGGTTGCTGACCCCCACTCTAGATATTGGTCTCACCATTTTACTATTTAATAGGAGGAAAAGAAAACCCAAGTTACTGACCAGACTATAAGTAAATATTCTGCTGTGATGGTGGAGAACATTAATATAAATCATTTAAAGGTTATAAAGATGAACTAATTTACCAGACAAATTCACCCTCTTACCTGTCAATTAAGGCCTAAGAGGACAGAAACTTTAATCTACTGTATTCCAACATTCACCCAACTGTAGGAGGTACAAGATAGAGCCCACAAGCAATCTAAACTGGAGCCTTTGCCCTGCAGTGCCCCCCTAGTGGCAGAAATGCATATTTCTCTTATTTGAGAAATGCATTGAGAAGTACAGTGTTACTTGAATTGTATTCCAGGATTTGTTGTCTTCAGCTGAGAGAACTTGCAATAATTTAAGACTTTACATAAAGTTTCAGAAATCTTTGATTAAGGTCGTTATGTTATATAGTTTGAATACCATGTCATTATCATTGTAAAAAGAACACATTCCTTTTTTTTTTTCAATTGTTCTGGGAAAAACAAAAACTGCTTTTTTCCCCAGGTTTTTTTTTTTCATTTTTCTTTGGATCTTCCCACCTCTAGCTTTGTTTATTCTGCATTAAAGTGGTTGTAAACCTCAGACATTAAATATGAGCAAGACATACCCTTCTATAGTGTGTACTTGTCTCAATACAAAGCACTAAGTGTCATTTCTGTCTGCTGCACTGTTCCCCTGCTATCTGCATGAAGTCACCAAGAGAAAAAAGGTGGCAGGGGATCTCCAGCCTGTGATTGACAGCTTCATCTCTGTTTCTGTATGCTGTATAGAAGGGGGTGTTTCCCTTCTCTCCAATTAGCTCTCAGAGCTCTCCTCACTGAGCTCTGTAGTGGATAATTGCAGCTGTCTGTCCCCTGTTTTCAGGCAGCTCACACAAGCTTTATAAACTCTGGACTTTGGATGGCTGTAGAGAATAAAAGACTGCAGATAAACAGGTATGTAGGAGGATTTGTTTAATCTCTGTGTATTATCTGAGGCCAGTCACTTTACTGGGTATATGTAAGAAATACCTCCCAACTTTCTGAAATGTGAACAAGGGACACCTATTAGCAAAGGTATGTAGGCATAGAACACACCCCCTGCCACGCCCCCTTTTTCACTTTTTGAAAGATAAATAGTGCATTTTATATAAAACTATTTAGATTAGACCAAAATAAGAGACAAATGAGGTGGAAAGTGGGACAGAGGGACTTTGTTCCAAATCAGGGACAGCCCCTCTAAATCAGGGACAGTTGGGAGCTATGTGTAAGGGTTTACAAGCACTTTAAAGTTACCTACCTGCCTATCCACCCATGTACAGTGAGCTGTGTAACAATTTGGCGAGGCTGAAGCTGATTGAACTCCTGCACATGTGTGGGAGTGACGTCATATCAGCCAGGCCAATGAAAGCTGCTAGAGATCGATAGCCAAAGTCCAACCGCTCAAAGATGTCAGCGGCAGAGCATAGAGCTCCAGGATGCTGCATTGTTGGACTGAAGGTGAGTATAGTTCCGCTTTAAACAAATCACATTTTCTTAAAAAGCAGTAAAAGACTTTAAAACAAGCCGTCCCCCTCCCTCCTATGTCTGTAGTGTGAAATAACTCATTCTTAAAAGCCCTCAAACACTCCAAAATCAGGTTCCTCGGTTTCTAAGGGTGTATTCACATAAGTATTAAGCACACATATTGTGAATTCCACAGGCAAAAATCCACCAATTGTTGCAGATGGAATGTTTGCCAAACATTGTAGCCACTCAGCTCATACAAAATGACAGCTTGATAGTGGCTGCAGCTCTCTGTTATTGTTCACTGTTGTTCATACAGCCAGTGTTTAGCTGCGCTTAGGGACAGATGATTGTGGCTAGACACAGACTGACTGTCCAACCACGATCATCTATCCCTAACCGCAGCTAATATTTGGCTGTTCAAATAATCATGGATATCTGTAGCAGTAAACAGTCTGTTTCTATCACAACACAATTACCTACAATGTGTTTACATAGGAGGACTGGCAGACTGCCAAGACTCAACTCCCATACAAAAAAGCTGAGATTTCAGTGCCTCTGTTGTGAAAATACATTTCTCCCCAATGGCTGCTTTCACACGGCCGTGTCCATGTGCGGGCTCCACTTTGCTCAGTGGGGATCGATACGTTGATCCCCGCTGAGCAGGCGGATGACAGATCTGTCTCTGCTCACTATGCGGAGACGGATCTGTCAGAGCCCCGCTGTCCGTTGTCATCTGATCCCCATACGGATAGAAAAATAGGGTTTCCAGCCATCAAACTTTATTAGGATAGGAGCGGATCAGAGAGCGGCAGATGTCAGCGGACATGTCACCGCTGACATCCAGGTCCGCCTGCCTGATTTTCAACCGTGTAAAAGGGGCCAATGGCTGCAGAGGTGAATGATGGTTTTTACTGTTTGTTTAGCATGTGCAAATAGTCTAGTGGGCATAGTCTTAGGTCACAGGTTTACTTTAAAGAGTAACTCCACTTTTGTTGAGAAGAAAACATTCCCCCCTGGGTGATCTATGTACATTGCAAGGATTTTAACAAACTTTGTTGCAGATTCCTACCTTTTGTTATTTTGAAGAAATTCATGCGTGTTTGTCAATCTCCATGTTGAAAGTGAATCTAAAGCCTCGTACACACGGGACGACGATCGTGTTCAACACGCCGCACTCACGACCGTTGCATGCAGAATCGATCGCCTGTGGCGGCGCTTTCAACAGTTGAACATACGACGGTAGTTCGTGGGAGTTGTATGTGCAGACTAGAAAACTTGGTCGTGTCAACAAGCTCGCATACGACCGTTGGGTCGTGTGTAGAGCAGCTGTGTTCAACAAAGTTGTATTGTGCTAAACACGCATGCGCCAAGTCCGGAACGGGCGGAAGTGTCCATTCGTGTACAACTAGGCTTCTGTTTCACAGTTGCAGATTCTATTTGATTTCGCCAATTCCATTCAAATAGTGAAATGCCGCGCACATTAGCATCTTTTTCAATGGGATAATAACAAAGATGCACCTTGCTAGTGGTACACATGATACTAATGTCATACAAGTCAGCTGTACTGTAGTGATATTAATAGAATTTGCACTAATTTCAATCTCTTTTCTTCTATTTACCATTTCCTCAATATTATAAGCTCAGAAATATGTGAATTCCTAGAATTGAACATGTTTGTGGTTCTTTGCAATTTGTTTTAACTTTGATTTTGAATGTAATTGCCCAATTCTAAATTTCCATTTTTTTAAATAAATGTAGGCAAGTATTGTAAGTTTAAATATTCTTTATTATAAAATCATAAAGAATATAAATTAAATAATCAGATAAAATTATGTGGAAAGAAAATATAACATCAAACAAAGGTAAGGAGTCAAAACAAACATGGGTAAAATTCCCCAAAAATATAAATAATACAAAATAATATAAAATTAAACAAAAAAAAGCCTCAATGGGGGTACTGCCCATACTCCCCAGACCAGGGTTGTTGGGGGCGTCATGTCGACTGAACATACTGTAATCATAGTACACATGGTGATCGTT
>BLSH010387554.1:410571-428846 GCA_018402905.1 Glandirana rugosa | reverse complement strand
GACACCAGTGCCAAGAGGTGGCTAAAGCAGGGGTCCGTCATCCGGAGATAATTCCTGAAATCATCAGGATTATTCTCCTGGAGCTCCCTTACCAAAGCCATATGACCAAATTGATCACGGTCCAGCAACCAATTCTTGGTCCAGCAACTCCTCTCTCTCCTTCTCCTACGTTGGTTTCGGGTCCAAGCCTGAACTCCTAGGCCAACAGCAGCGAGATTTCTCTCTCGAGAAGGCAACATCGTTGACGAACGAGTGTCCAGAAACGAGCCAAAGAACGATCCAAAGAGAACGATCTGAAGAACGTCTGAAAGTCGCGAATCAACACACACCAAACTTCAACTAACACGAGATTAGATGAAGGAGCCCAAAGGGTGGCGCAACGATACCAGCACTTCCTTTTTATACGCTCGTTCGCGTCATCATGTTCGGCCGGTCGTACGTTGTACGTACGACCCTCGCTTGCATGTCAGTAGGCTACATACGACCGTCAACGCACGATTCAACACGGTCGTACGCGCGATCGTCGTCCCGTGTGTACGAGCCATTATTGGAGTAGTTTTATAATCATCAATCAGCTGCTGCACCTGCATGGCTCTAATGAGGAAAATTGCAGGGTCTGCAGCTCTTTAGACATGATTTCCTATTGGTAGTATCTCATGAAAAATTACATTTTTGTTGCAGCGGATGCCTGATATCTGACTTGCATCTTAGTGCAGATTTCTGGGAAAATCAGTGAGCCAATGACACAAGCAAGAAATTATGTTTCTGGGGGAGTTCTGTACATGGTCAGTGTACAAAACACCTCCAGGTAGCCATATTGAATTGCATTTTACAGAAAATTATGAAGCTGCAGATTTAAAAGGAAAGGTAATTTTTAATAACATTCAATTACAATATGACTTGTGTCGCAATTATATATTTGTGATCAGTTAGATCTCTCATGCCCCTGCCAGCCTAGCCCCCACACAGTTAGAACACACCTAGGGAACACAGTTAACCCCTTGATTGCCCTCTGCAGGTTAACCCCTTCCCTGCCAATGACATTTATACAGTAATCTGTGGCTATCTTTATCTCTGATCGCTGTATAACTGTCAGTGGTCCCAAAAAAGTGTAAAAAATATCTGACATGTCCGCCACAATATCACAGTCCCGATAAAAATCGCAGATTACCGCCATTACTAGTAAGAAAAAAAAAAAGTAAAAACGCCATAAATGAATTCTCATGATTTGTAAACGTGGCAACTTTTGCGCAAACCAATCAATATACGGCTATTGCGATTTTTTTTACCACAAATATGAGGAAGTACATATATTGGCCAAAACTGATGAATAAATTTGTTTTTTTATTATTTTTTTTTGGATATGTATTATTGCAAAGAGTTAAAAATATTGTTTTTTTTTCCAAAATTGTCGCTCTTTTGTTGTTTATAGCGGTAATCGGAAGTTACGCAGAGGTGATCAAATACCACCAAAAGAAAGCTCTATTTGTGGGAAAAAAAAGGATGTCAATTTCGTTTGGGTACAACGTGGCACTGCGGCGCAATTGTCAGTTAAAACGATGCAGTGCCGAATTGCAAAAAGTGCTCTGGTCATAAAGCAGGAAATGCTTCCGGGGCTGAAGTGGTTAAACATTTAAAGCGAAGTTCCACCCACATTTTTCACTCCTCACCATGCAGCACTAATGTGCATCCTTAAAATGAATTGGCAATTTATTCTTTTTTTTTCTGTTCACTTACCTGATTTATGCCTATATCTAATTTCACTATCTATATCTAATTTCACTTCCTCTTTTTGGGGCCGCGGCGCCGTATGTCATTTCTGGCTTTGCATTGACTCCTGGGGGATCTTGGTCAGCTTGACATGGCACTGCTCCCGTAACATTTAACATTAGCGTCTATGGAAAATCTTGGTCAGCTTGACATGACACGACTCCAGTAACATTTAACATTGGCAGAAATCTTGGCCAGCTTGACATGGCTCTGCTCCAGTGCCATGTCAAGCTGACCAAGATTTCCCATAGAAGCCAATGTTAAATGTTACTGGAGCTGACCAAGATTGCACCGCATTGCACATGGGCGAGATCAGCAGGTGCATGCTGGGAAGCCAGCATGCATGGAATCCAGGAAGAAAGACACTGCAGCTTCAGATGCCCACACTGGAGGTAGCCGCGCTGTGCAGGAACTTCACAAAGTAAGAAAACGATGTTGCACAAATAGAAAACTGGGCATAGTTTACAGCATACGTTTGTTATATTGCACGAGGAATGAGTATTCTAGGGTTTTTTTTTATCTTAAAAGTCATATTTCGCCCAGAAATCCACTTTTAGCATTTTAGCTCTTGATAAAAACAGGAACTGTTTTAACTCCTTGGGCAAGCCTAATATGAATTGGTAACTACAGTTGTTAGCAGTGGCGGCTGGTGAAATTTTAGGATGGGCGCCATACCCTGCCCTTCCTTTTTGACCCCTCCCCTTAAAGATTCCACCCATTGTGTCAGAGGTATACAGCATCACCAGATAGGGTATACAGCATCACCAGATAGGGGTATGCAGCATCACCAGATAGAGGTATACAGCATCACCAGACAGGGGTATATACAGCATCACCAGATAGGGGTATATACAGCATCACCAGATAGGGGTATATATATAGCATCACCAGATAGGGGTATATACAGTCCACTCCAATTTGAAGCCTATTTGAGCCTATGGCTTCAAAGAAACCCTCCGCCACTCTAATTCATGCGGTTGCATCCTGAAAGTGGCCGGACGCCTGAATAGGGAATGGCCGCGGCGGCCATGGATGGATTCATATGTATGAATCTATCCATTACTCATATAGGGGGTGGGTGGTGAGGATAGAGGGGGCGGCGCCCATGCACCCTTAATGGACAGGCCGCCCCTGGTTCTTAGTAAGAATACATTGATACATAAGGGTTCATTTAATAAAGGCAAATCTACTGACTTCCAAAGTGTGCAAGCAATTTTTTTTTAGTTTCTATGCATGTGATTGGGTATTCTTTGCAAAGAGAAATTTCACTGCATTTACTAAGCTCCAGGGAAAATTCCATTGCAATGTGCAACTTCCCTTGCAAAATGAAAAACAGCCTTCTCACTTTAGTTAATCGCTCTCATACTGTCCTATTTGTACATGCACTTAATTGCCCCTGATGAATACTCCACTGAGCGTGGCTTCTAAAATAATGAATGTATAGCTCAGAAGGGAATCTAAATGTATCTGGTACCACAATACATTTCACAGTAAGTTTGGCCCCGAAGAACAAGCAAAATGCACCAAACAATATAATTATAGCTTCTTAGTTCCCAGTCGGCTTGTTACCATTTCAGATATGGCCATAAGCAGAACCTGTCACAGTTAGAAGCTGGCGCCGTAGTATATATGGCAGAGAAGAAAGGATTGGCTAGCATGAGTCTGCACTAAATTGGGTCTTTCATATGCCAATGCATCCCAACATTGAGCTTGGTTTATGCCTTAACAGGCACCTCATCAGGAAATAAGATACGTTGGGAATTTGGAATGCCAAATCTAAAATTTCCACTGGATTGTTATGTACAGCTATTTTTACACAAAGCCTTATAAGTCCTTCACATAAAAAAACAGTGCTGCTATTGCCAACAATGGCTCATGAAAGTATATTTTCCAATTCAAACCTAGAGTTTGTATATGCATTTTGTTTGCTTGAAAAGGTGATATGGGCTAAATGTGTTACTTACATAAATAACAATAGCATTAGCCACTATTGTGTTGAGAACCTGATGTTTTTTGGGCTTTTATGGCTGGACAAATTCCTCTTAAAGTACTATTCTTTCAATGTGTTTTGCTTATTAATAGAAATATTCTGAAGGTCAGCGTTTATATTATCACGCTTTAGCACAAAACTGACTGAACAGATGTAAATTTTCATGACAAAGCAGTGATTTGTGACTTACTGGTTCCTAAGGTCATCACTTTCACCTCACTTGTCATTGATAGCCAAGTCACAGCAACAGGTGCATGCTGGTCATGTGTTCCAGGAGCTAGTTAGATGTTGCATACACTAGCATAACCAGTAGTACACATTCGGTTGTAGAGTTATGATTTTCTTATGTTACTTTTTTAAAATGATATACAGTATCTCACAAAAGTGAGTGCACCTCTCACATTTTTGTAAATATTTTATTATATCTTTTCATGTGACAACACTGGAGAAATGACACTTTGCTACGATGTACAGTAGTGAGTGTACAGCTTGTATAACAGTGTAAATTTGCTGTCCCCTCAAAATAACTCAACACACAGCCATTAATGTCTAAACTGCTGGCAACAAAAGTGAGTACACCACCCCCTAAGTGAAAATGTCCAAATTGGGCCCAATTAGCCATTTTTCCTCCCCAGTGTCATGTGACTCATTAGTGTTACAAGGTCTCAGGTGTGAATGGGGAGCAGGTGTGTTAAATTTGGTGTTATCGCTCTCACTCTCTCATACTGGTCACTGGAAGTTCAACATGGCAACTAATGGCAAAGAACTCTCTAAGGATCTGAAAAAAATAATTATTGCTCTACATAAAGATGGCCTAGGCTATAAAAAGATTGGCAAGACGCTGAAACTGAGCTGCAGCACGGTGGCCAAGACCATACTGTGGTTTAACAGGACAAGTTCCATTCAGAACAGGCCTCACCATGGTCGACCTAACATGTTGTGTGCATGTGCTTAGTGCCATATCCAGAGGTTGTCTTTGGGAAATAGACGTATGAGTGCTGCCAGCATTGATGCAGAGGTTGAAGGGGTGGGGGTCAGCCTGTCAGTGCTCAGACCATACGCCGCACACTGCATCAAATTGGTCTACATGGCTGTCATCCCAGAAGGAAGCCTCTTCTAAAGATGATGCACAAGAAAGCCTGCAAACAGTTTACTGAAGACAAGCAGACTAAGAACATGGCTTACTGGAACCATTTCCTGTGGTCTGATGAGACCAAGATAAACTTATTTGGTTCAGATGGTGTCAAGCGTGTGTGGCGGCAACCAGGTAAGGAGTACAAAGACAAGTGTGTTTTGCCTACAGTTAAGCATGGTGGTGGGAGCATCATGCTCTGGGGCTGCATGAGTGCTGCCGAGATTGGGGAGCTACAGTTCATTGAAGGAGCCATGAATGCCAACATGTACTGTGATATACTAAAGCAGAGCATGATCCTCTTACTTCAGAGACTGGGTTGCAGGGCAGTATACCAACATGATAACGACCCCAAACACACCTCCAAGATGACCACTGCCTTGATAAAGAAGCAGAGGGTAAAGGTGATGGACTGGCCAAGCATGTCTCCAGACCTAAAACCTATTAAGCATCTGTGGGGCATCCTCAAACAGAAGGTGGATGAGCGCAAGGTCTCTAACATCCACCAGCTCCGTGATGTCATCATGGAGGAGTGGAAGAGGACTCCAGTGGCAACCTGTAAACGCCATGCCCAAGAGGGTTAAGGTAGTGCTGGAAAATAATGGTGGCCACACAAAATATTAACACTTTGGGCCCAATTTTGACATTTTAACATAGGGGTGTACTCACTTTTGTTGCCAGTGGCTTAGACATTAATGGCTTTGTGTTGAGTTATTTTGAGGGGGCAGCAAATTTACACTGTTATACAAGCTGTACACTCACTACTTTACATTGTAGCAAAGTGTAATTTCTTTAGTGTTGTCACATGAAAAGATATAATAAAATATTTACAAAAATGTGAGGGGTGTACTCACTTTTGTGAGATACTGTATATATAATTTTTTATTTTATTATGGTAGTCAGTACAAAAATGGAGCAAGCATCTTTCTAAGAAACAGTCTGTATAAAGCAGCCTTTCTAAACTTTGTTATCATAGAGGAACCCTTGAAATAACTTAGCTATTTGACACCCAAGGTCACCAGGTCAATGGAGAATTGATCCCTTACATTCATGGTCAATGAAGAAGTGCTGTCTTAAGCTTAGTACACACTAGTAGTTTTTCTTTGTTCAACCCAGCTGGGCTGACTGAAAAAAACCTGACAGCTCAGGAGGAGCCGCTGTACTAACTATCCGATGTTAGTACAGCAATTTCCCCTGCTGTTCTATTGTGTACTGACAGGGTGGCGGCCCCCCATCAGAACACTCTGATCAGCGATCTCATCCATTGCCTGAGATCGCTGATCGGGAGCTGATCGGCAAACCTTTTTCAGTCATGCCCCTTCAACAGAAACCAGCCAGCTTCTGTCGGACCGACAGCAGTACACACGGGCCGAATGTCGGCCAGTGTCTATCGTACCGGCCAATGCCACCTGACATTCGGCCCCTGTGTACTAGGCTTTACAGTGGAGGTCAGTGAAGAGCCCTAGTTCACAAGGTGGTCATTGAGAAAATCTGCCCTACATTAGTGGTTAGTGCCCCTCCCCCCTTTTTAATAGCTGAAAAAATCATTGGTGTCAGTGGTAGCTTATCTGAGAGATAGAAATGACTAATTGATTAAGAAACCCTAAGCAACCTCTGAAGGAGCCCTAGAGAATCCTAGAGAAAGGTTGGTATAATAAATATACCAAAGGTTTTATTTGTGAGATTTCACCTGGCTTCCTGTGCCAGAGACAGCAGAGGAAAAGATACAAGGACACCAAAAACTAATGAAAGTTCTATTGTTTTTTTTTTTTTTTTTTTTTACTGTCTGTGTGTGACTTTGCTCCATTCTTGTCCTGGTGATATGCTGTCATCAGTACAGGACCTTCTTCATTTTACCCAAAATCAAAAAAAATCAAAAAATAAAAAACGTTTTAGCTGGATATATAAAGAAAGAAGGCTTCTTGGCTAGGTTACATCATTCCTTCTCTTTCATCACACTTATTTACATACAGCGTTACTTCGCCTTTTTGTAATTGTAGGTTATTTTAGGGCTCACATCCTTCCTTTTCTATTACTACAGACTGCTTGATGCAATGCACAAATAAACCATTTACAGTATGTCTCAGAAGGCATAGGCAATAGCAGATGTTTGTAAGGCCTTTATTGAATCCCTGAGGATTCTGCCTCGCTTCATATATGGTTGTAATAAACAAACCTCTGCAGACACCCTCTAAATATGTCTTACTACTGACTTTGCTAATGTTCAGGAGGTACTGTCAACTTATAACTGAGTGGAGGAGTGATATCCAGCACAGCTCAATGGGGGTCTTGGCCCAGACTGTAAACATTTGTTATGCTCATATCGACTCGTGAAGATAAAGTTCCCCAATAGCAACAGAATAAATGCTAGCTGTGTCACTGGACTAAAGAGATACCTCAGGTATAATGAAATACCAGGTTTATTATTTAATTTTTCCCCCTTATGTATTTTGGCAGAATGTAGGGAAAAAAAAGATAGCTTTATGCTTCAAGGGGTCCACCCAAAATGACTTGCAGATGCTATTGAGTCTAAAGCCATTAACTTTTACATCTCAGGAACTCTGCTGGTGAGATCTGTGCACTTGACTACACATCTTCCTACCTGCCTTTGTAGTCTCATTCAGTTTGATGGATTTTACATTCGAACTCCAGGCAGCTATATACTTCTTCTGAATATATATGAGGGAGCTGTTTTACCTGCCAAAGGATTTGCATTTCTACCTATCTAATTCAATTATTTACACAGCTCTGCCACTCAGTACACATCCTTTTCTGGCAGGGAAGGAGACCTGAATTTTTTCTCTGCTGTGATTCAGTAATTTGCAGGTCTCTTCCCCACCTTTTATCAGCATGCTCCTTACACTGCAGCACAAATGATTGGTTAGTTGCTCTGCTTTTGCCTCCCTCCATTTTTGTTCTGCTGTAAAGCGACCGTAAGAGGCTGCCACCAAGTCAGACCAGGTACTTGAATAGCTTGTGTAGCGCCCCCATAGTGTAGGTGCGTTTTTCTAGCAGGGTTTGCTAAGTGAGGTAAAATTTAGTCAGGCCTGAGTGTAAGAGCAGGCCTGAATGTTTTGATCCGGGCCGGGAGGAGTGGCTCAGGGAGGATTGAGTGGACTTGACAGATGAGGTCACCAGAACCTTCCACTTCTTTCTAGAAACCTGGAGGAGGGTTTCTGGTCAGAGAGCTGGGAGATAGTTGGAGCCATCTGGAGTGTTCTGGGGAGCTCTGACCAATCCCCAAGCAGGATTGGCAGAGGGCAGGCCTCCTTAAATTCCCTGAGTCAGCCCAATCTGAGGAAGAAGTGTCAGGTGGAAGTCTGGAGATGTAGCAGAGGCTCTGTGGAGGCTCCTACCGGGAGGTCACCCAGGTCTGGGGAGGGTGACCTTGGCGCCTGGAGGTTCGAGTGCAGCCAGGAGTGGTGGTGATTCCTGGAGTCGCACAGGGGAACAGGAGAACAGTGGAAGTGCTACACAGTGAGAGACTTTAAAGTGATCAACCGGTTTGGTGAGTGACGGTCCCTGGGAACTGCAAGAGAAAGTGCTGGAGCAGGCTGGGAGAGGAATAGTGGACAGTCTGTGGAAGCATTGGGAGCCGGTTCAGGGAAAGGAGAGTCACTGAGGAAAAGCAGGTCGGTGGGACCTGGAAGAGGGATGGGCTGGGAGTTGTAGTCCATCAAAGGCCTGGCTAGCATTCAAGTACTTTTGCTACAAATTCAGGGCCCGTGATCCCTGGCCTGTAATGGGTGTTCTGGAGGTTCTGCTGGGAGTAGGCCTCGCCATGTGCTAGCCCCGGTGAAGAGAAAGGAATAGAGAAGCTTGATAAATTTCCTTTCAAGCTAGAAACTAAGTTCAGTGCTGGAGAGAAGTAATGGAGTGATGATTTACTAAGTTCAGTGCTGGAGAGAGAACTGTAGGAGAAACGGTCAGGAAGTTGAGTGTTGGAGAATTGTGAAGGGTAACAGTCTGCAGAGGGATAGTCTGCAGGGAAGTGAGCATATACAGGAGTGTATATGGAGTTTGTGTACTATAATTATTTTGGGCATCCCACAGTCATCCCTTATCCCCATCCAAGTTATTTCCCCTAAATAAAACAACAAAAACAAAAGCCGGCCTGAACAGTGTCTATAGATGTGTGAAATATGGTGTGATTGAGGGCAGCTATAAGGTGAACCACTACTACCAGCCACTCTCAAGGGAGCACATGGCTACACTTGCATTTAGAAAAATAGATTAATAATGTATTATTACATACAGTTACATTCATTTGTGTATTTTATATCTCTCTGGAGTTCAGCTTTAGGTTAGTTTACATTATTAAAAATACACATGAAATTGTGAGACTTCCAAGCTGTACATGGTCTGTCTCTATAAATACTATATAGTATTTACATGAGCTGTATCAAGTCTCTGTGCTGCTTTATACTACACAGGGGAGATCTATAACCTGCCAGTGCAGGAAGAGAGAAGCTCCAAGGTGAGCAAGGGGAAGCTTTGAAATTATGAAGGGGAACTGCTCCCCATCCCCAGTGTTCAACTATGTAGTGGATGTTTTGCGCTTTAAAGGGTTCATATCCAGATGCTACTTTATGCTTTTAAATGCTATTTTGGAGGGCTTTCCCTCAAAAGCAGGGGATAAGTGGGAAACTGATGTTGGACAACTAGTGGCGGAGCAAAAGGAAGAAGTCCTACAGGCGGTGCCACTATCCCAACGCCTGTCCCAACTCTATATTGTACTAAGGGTTCACTTAAAACGAGCGAAACTCTTTAAGATGGGGCTGAAAGAAAACCCACATTGCTCTAGGTGCTCCAGGGACCACGGAGACCTGATTCACTTTCTCTGGCGATGCCCAAAGTTGCATCTATATTGGCTAGCAGTAATTAATAATATTAATAGGGTGTTCGGGGTTACAATCCAGGTGGACCCTAAACCAGGTATTTTAGGTGACCTCCCTATTGAGGACATCCCTAAACAGGCTATAGGAAGGGCACTATTCCAGGCCCGTAAGTTGATACTCAGGCATTGGAAGGACACTGAACCCCCCTCCCTAAAATAATGGATTGCTCGGATGGGAGATATGCTCAGATTGGAGAAATACATTCAGCACAGTGGATGTGCAGGCAAATTTGACAAACTGTGGGCTCCATGGCTGGATACCCAGTGGCTTTCACCTGCAGAGTTGGTTCTTGACCATCTATTGGTCTAAGGTATATGAGACTCAGGACAACATAATGCCTGTATTGGTTAACTCTCTCAAATAGGTGGGAATGTCAGCCTTTGTTTTGAGACCTCGAAATATGCTTTGTTAAGGTGTAATGCTCTGTTTTCTGTATTAATGTACGTTCTTGACTTATTGATATGTACATGCCATGCGGACTCTGGAATGTGTTTCTTGTGCATTGTCTTGTTGTTATGATGTATGTCTAATAAAGAAACTTTATTGGATTAAAAAAAAAAAAGAAAGGGGACCTCACTACTGGAGCCTAGAAAGATAATTTGACTAAGAGCATCTATCAAGCATAGTATTATACATTTTGAGTGGAGTAACCCTTTAAGTAGAGCATTAAAGTCACACTCTGGCCTTTGGTTGTGGAGATGGAAACAAAAGCAGATATTTCATTTTGTTCTATTGTTTGCATTTGCATGCATGCACTCATTTATCCCAAGTGATTTACAGTTGCAAACCTTCCATATGCCTCACCGATATGCTACGTTCAGAGATGGGATTAGGTATTGAGCAATGCCATTCTTTGATAGAGGATTACATTAGATTGAATGTATTTCTGCTTTTCAATGTACAGCACAAATGATTTTTCCTGAAAACTGCATAATCATCTAATGTTTTTTTTTTCTTGATTTCTTTATTAAGTCAAAGTAGGATATATCTGTTATGTTATGTAAATTAAATCTTTTATTTCTGCTATTTTAATTGCTTGTGATGGTGTGACATTTTTTTTTTTTTCCAATACTTTATTTATTTCCAGCAGATAAGGACAGTGTGACATCAAAAGAGAACCATAAAATTATACAGGGTGGTATGGTAAGCGAGATGTACAGTGAACAGACATGTCACAAGTCACATGGTAGCAGTTAATTACCAACCTCTTTATTTCACAATTATCATTGTCCCTCATTTGCTGGTGTTATCATAAAATCGAAACCCGCAAAAAACTAAACAAACAACAAAAAACAAAAAAACAAAAAAAAAAAACAAAAATAAAAGGGGGGGGTATAGGAAGGAAGGAAACAGCTTAGAGAGAGGTAAGAAAGGGGGAAGGAGGGGGGAGGGAGAAAGACATAGTTTCCTGTCCCCCACGGCCCAGATCCACCCCTTCCGCCGTGGACCCTCTTCAATTCGTCACGGAGGTGGTTCGCCCAAGTAGCTCTCCGTATTCATCAGTAAAGACAAACTCATGCCAATAGTACCATTTCTTAAGGAAGCGCTCCGTGGTGCCGTTCTCCGTAGACATCAAGTCCTCCATTCTGTTTACCTCCGCAACCCTCCCCAGCCACATAGCGACCGAAGGGGTCCGCGTCTGTTTCCAGAGAAGCGGGATACAGCTCCTAGCTGCAGTGATCAAGGTTGGCAGGATCGATTTCCTATATGACTTGCTTGGGAATTGATGGTGGTGGAGCAGAAACAGTGCGGGGTCAAGAGTTAATTCATGGTCTGTAAATTTTTGAGATATTTTAATGACCTCCGTCCAATATGGCTGCAGTAGCCTGCAAGACCAGAAGATATGGAGTAGAGAGCCCGGTTCTTCCCCGCATCTCCAGCAGGTATCTGGACATTGTGGAAACATCTGGTGAAGCTTTACTGGTGTGTGGTACCACCGAGTCAGAATTTTGAAATTTGCCTCCTGGTGTGCCGAGCAGCAGGAGGTTTTATGGGCAAAGAGGAGGACACGATCAGCTCCTCCATCAGACAGGTCTATACCCAATTCCTCCTCCCATCTCGCCAGGAATGGTAGTTTAGAGTCCTTCGAAGGGGCTACCAAGAGGTTGTAAGTCTGAGAAATTGTGTGGCGCATAGGTGACTTATCGTCGCATAGGAGTTCGAAGGATGTGAGTTGTCTGCAAAAAGGCGCAGGGGAGGGCAGGGACCTCATGTAATGTGTCAGCTGGGTTTTTTGCCAAAACGAGAGGCTAGACAACTTCTGATCATCCAAAATGTGCTGTCTAGAAAGCCACACCCCATTCCGGATAAAGTGTCTGGCCTGGGACATTTTTACCTCTCTGAGGGCCGAAATTGTGGATTCGTGCCATCCTGGGTCAAAGTCAGGGTTGCCCACTATTGGGGTGAGGGGTGAGGGATACGGGGCTATCTCCGACGACTGGAACACTTTTGAGCACTGGTGCCAGGTCTCATCAACCGTGGGGTGGTTCAACGTACCACCTGTCCTTCCACGGGCACACCATGGCAGAGTGTCTAGTGACGGGGTAGTCAAAGCTTGTTCAATTAACACCCACTGCTTAAGGGCTCCGTGTTTACACCAGTCAAGTGTTCTAGCTAGGTGGCAAGCCACCATGTACATACGCACATCCGGCAACGCAATTCCCCCTCTCAATTTCGGCAGGCGTAAGAGTGATTGAGCGATCCTCTGAGGTTTCTGTTGCCATAGAAATTCTCCGAAGGTCCTAGTAACCGAGTGGAGAAACGATCCGGGGATATGAATCGGAAGCGCCTGTAGTACATACAGGATCCTGGGCATTACATTCATCTTGAGTATGCTACATCTTCCAAACCAGGAGAACATTCCCGTTGTCCATTTCGCTAGGTCCTTCTTGATCGTTGCCAGCAATGGAGGAAAGTTCAGTTTGAAAATGTCCGCTATGGTATTTGGAAGCTTGATCCCTAGGTATTTTATATATGGAGATGCCCATTTGAAGGGGAAGTCTGCCTTCAGCAGAGTTGACAGCCTTGGAGGTAGTGATACGCCCATCGCCTCCGACTTTTGGCAGTTGACCTTAAACGAGGATAGAGAACCATAGGTCTGAAGCTCTGACAATAAGTTTGGGAGCGAGATGAGAGGCTTGGTCAGGAAAAATAATAAATCGTCGGCAAATGCCGCTATTTTAGGGCAAATCCCAGACCCCACGTTCACTCCTGAAATATCCGGGTTGGCTCTCACCCTCCTCAAGAGTGGCTCCAGGATTAATATAAAAATCAGGGGCGACAGGGGGCAACCCTGACGGGTCCCGTTAGTAATCTGGAATGATTGGGATAGTAGGCCATTTACCTTGACCTGGGCTGTTGGATAAGAGTATACAGCTTCAATCCAGTGCATCATCCTCTGACCCAAGCCAAGGCATTGTAGGGTCTCAAACAAAAAAGGCCAGCTGACCCTGTCGAAGGCCTTTTCGGCATCCGTCGACAGGATCAGCGTGGGCACACCTCGGGATTCTGCCACATGGATGAGGTTGATGGCCTTGGTCGTGTTGTCCCTTGCTTCCCTGGACGGCACAAATCCAACCTGATCCGAGTGTATCAGTTGTGGTATCCTTTCCAACATCCGGTTGGCCAAGATTTTCGTGAATAGTTTTAGGTCCACGTTAAGGAGTGAGATGGGACGATAACTTTGGCATTGTAGGGGGTCTTTCCCTTCTTTCGCTATCACCGTTATGTGAGCCCTCAGAGTGTCCCGTGGGAGGCCCGCCCCAGTGCCCGCTGCATTGTACGCTTCCAAGAAATGAGGCGCCAGGATGTCCTCAAAGATTTTATAGTATACCAGTGTGTACCCATCTGGTCCCGGTGCTCTACCCGGTTTCGTCTGGGATATTGCCAGACTCAATTCATCAGCGGTGATCGGGGTCTCGAGGTCTTTCAGGTCTTCGTCTTTTAGCATGGGCAAGCCCGAATGGGCTATATATTCTCTTATTGCTTCCTTCTGGGGCCTATTACTTTCTCCCGTCTCCCCGGGCGATAGATTATATAGCTTGGTATAGTACTTTTGGAAGATATCGGCGATATCCTCCGTTGTATGTCTTTTTTGTTGTCTATCGTCTACCATCACAGGTATGAACGAGTTTGCCCTCTGGTCTCGTAGGGCCCGAGCCAATATTTTGCCACTCTTATTGCTATGTTCGTAAAAGGATTTCCTGCATTTCGCGATGTGTTCCTTCGCTTTAGTCATAGTCAGGGATCGTAGTTGTTGTCTGAGCACTGTCAACTCTGCCAAGGTCTGCCTCGCCAAACTCTCCTTATGGGCCCTTTCCAAGACTGAAATCTTCCTAAGTAGGTCCTCCTGCTGTCTCTTCCTCTCCTTTTTAAGCCTGGAGCCCAGTCTGATCAGGGCACCCCTAATGTAAGCCTTGTGGGCCTCCCATAGGATCCCCGGGCTACTGTCTGGGGATTTGTTTTCAGAGAAGAACACCCTTAGGTCTTTCATGATCTCGTTCTTGACCTCTGGCGTCTGTATGAGAGAGTCATTGAGCTTCCAGGCCCACGGGCGTGGGATCAGAGAAAGAAGGTCTATCTCTACCATGACAGGTGCCTGGTCGGAGACCGTGATTGTACCAATAGAGGCCGATTTGACCCTCGAGAGTAAGGACTGTGGGATCATTAATAAGTCGATCCTCGAGTAGGTATCGTGGGGGTGGGAGTAAAACGTATAATCTCGGGTCTCTGGGTAGAGGGTCCGCCAGGTGTCCACCAGATGAAAGGCTTGAAATGCCTTCTTGAGTCTTTTCAGTTTAGCGTAAGAGATCTGTGATGTGCGACTGGAATTGTCCAGTAGCGGATCCATCGTGAAGTTCATATCTCCGCCCATTATGACCGACCCTTCCGCGAATTCCCCTAGTTTGGCAAAGATAGGTTCTACAAAAGAAATGTGGTTGGAGTTAGGGAGGTATAGGTTAACTAATGTCACTCTATGGGTCCCGATCGTGCCCTTCACAAAGAGCGCCCTGCCCTCCGCATCTGCCCACTGATCACCATACACCCATTGTGCTCCATGGTGCATCAGGATACTGACCCCGCATGACTTGGAAGTCGACGAGCAGCTATGGTACGACGTAGGGAAGGTGCGGTTGCATAACTTGGGTCGTTTGTCTGAGCGAAAGTGGGTTTCCTGGAGGAAACAAATAGTGGCCCTCAGACGTTTTAGGTCGGTGAGCACCACGGAACGCTTCTCTGGGGAGTTTAGGCCTTTTGTATTAAGAGAGAGTAAACGGATGGGTTCCCCCATATTACGAGGCGTTCCCGCCATGGTCGGGGCTGGGTGTGCGGCGGGGAGCAGGGAGGGAGCAGAGAAACAGAAATGGGAAACACAAAGCACAGGGGGAAAGATAAAAAAAAAAAAAAAAAAAAAATTAAAAACAAAAAGCCAACCCCTAGTGGGGGGAGCCCGGGTTATCCGGAACTACTACGCTGCCAGCGTAGGGGAGACCTCGTCTCCAAAACACCCTGACGGCCGACAGAAAAATAAGACCTTAAGAACAGAAAAAAAAAAATACCAAGGTCTTCCTGTGGAGGGGGTCGGCCGTGTCAAAGGGTGTAACCCTATGTGAGGTATAGGTAGGTCACAGCGGGGAGCCTCGGCCCCCGCACCCAGCCGATGAAACACAAAATAAAACCATAGTATAATATGCGGTACATATGCAAAACCATTAAGCATATAAAACGTTTATAACCAGTAACTATAATCTTACATCCTCTTGATCAATACCCAGTGCCCGGCCTCCGAAGGCCTCCCAAAACTCTGTCTAACCCATCAGAGCAGACCCTGGGGAGTGGAAACGTGATCTCTAGTGCCCTTCATTTACTAGACTTCTCTATCCTGTGCAGTTCCCCTCTTGTGTAGAATCCAAAGGGTGCACGGAGGTGAGAGGAGGAGGTCTGGGGTATGGAGGAAAGAGGGGGGGCGGGAGGCAAGGGTCGGGAGGGGAGGGATGGGGGAGAAGGGGGAGGACGGGGGGGATGGAGGACGGAAGGGAGGGGGCAACCCGGGGAGGGGTCATCTGACTGCAGACATGTCTAGCGGTTGTTATACATATGTGCTCCCCGATTAACCCTCAATCCCCGACCCCCCCCCCTGAGGGCGCCACATATAGCACACCTGGACGGGTACGCTGGCGAGCTAAATCCCCCCGGCTTTTAGTGGGGGTTCCCCCCGGAGCACTCATATCCATTCTCCCGCATGTTGTACTGTATAGTGCCAGTGTGGAATACTACCTAAAGCGGTCCAGTCCTGGTGCGAGGGGGGGGGGAGTATCCGCCGCTATCTCCACTCGCTTCTGGCTTTCCTGCAGTCCCCACCACCCCCACCCCACTCTGACAACAACTCTATAACACATCAGGCAGAAAAATGCAATAACAAACTATGCAGTTTGGATTAAATTGAATTGGTGCAGTCCGGGGCCGCGGGCGACCCGAGATACACACAATCAGGGCCGCCCGCCGTCCCGTCCCCCGTAGTCCGGACCCCAATCGGGTCTCACCCCCCAACATCCTCCAAAAAACATCACAACCCTCTAGAGTCCCTCTAAGGCATATACAGACCCCCGTTCCCTCAAACCTCTCCGGGGTACTGCAGAAGGTCTATCAATTGTGGCATCAGAGGACCACCTCGCCCCAACCGATCAAGTCTGCTGTAGTCTGTATGCTAGTGGGAGCAGAACCCTCGGACACCGGGCGCGGCCCGCCAGGACCTAGGACTCCGGCGTGATTTCCGCCGAAAGGACCCGATCTGTCCTCCTTCTCCTCGGGTTGCGGCGTGGCTGTCCGGCTCTCTGACCTTCCTGTCGCGGTGCTCTCAGGGGCAAAGTCCCCAGCCAGTCTGGCAAGGGGATGGGTTCCCATTCCATGAACTGGAAGAACTCCTGTAGATCTTCCTGACGTCGGATCGTGTATGAGGATCCCCCCTTGCGCACGGTCAACTGTATGGGGAAGCCCCATCTGTATGACAGGTCGGCATTTCGCAGCTTCTCCAGGAGAGGTTTCAGCATAGCTCTGCGGATCAGGGTTGCCCTGGATAAGTCCGGGTAGACAGAAACTTGGGCCCCGTCAAAGTCCACCTGGCCTTTGGACCATGCCGCTCGGAGGACTTGTTCCCTGTGGGAGTATCTGTGGACTCTACAGATCACGTCGCGGGGTCTCTCCGGATCCGAGGGTAAAGGCCCCAGCGCCCTGTGGACGCGGTCGAATTCCAGATTGGGTGGACAGTCATCTCCAAGGAGCTTGTGAATGATCGCTTTCACCGTCTCTGTCAGATTTTCTGACCCGGTAGCCTCTGGTAGGCCTCTGAGCCGCAGGTTGTTCCTGCGGCTCCTGTCCTCCATTTCTTCCATGCGAAGCTGTGCCTCCTGCAGTTGCAATTGATGTGTTTCCCGACTGCGCTCCAAGCTGACGATCCGTTGTTCCAGGAGCTCCACTGCTGACTCTCCTTTAGCTAGCCGGCCATCCAGGCTGCGGACCTCCGAGCGGACCTGTTGCCAGTCTCTGCGATGCTGCTCCTCCATGCGCAGCAGGATGGATTCTAGGTCCGACTTCGTTGGTAGGGATTGCAGCAAGGCCCATACGTCCCTTCCTCCGGGGCTAGGGGATGTGTCACCGTGGATAGTGCTAGCTGGTTGGGATGAGGGATCCAGGAGGGCCGGGACGCCTGTTAGCGGTGTTCTAGAGTCCCCTTGGGAGGCTGCCATGCTAACGGAGGGCGATGTCTCACTAGGCCTCAAGGAACAGCGTGGGCTCAGCGTCCGGTTTGCTGCGGACGTGCCCGGAGCTTCCGTGAAGAATGAGCTGATTCGCGGCGATATCGGGATCCTGGACGGTCCTCTGGACGTTCCCCTGGTCTTTCTCCTCTTATGGTAGCTCATGGCCCGGCATCTGCCCGCACTGTGATCGATATATTCGGCTGGGAGTCGAGAGCCTCAGCAGAACACGTCTTTACTCCGCCATGTCTAGACCACGCCCCCAAGTATGTTTTATACAATATATACCGTGTGACATTTTTTTATTATTATATCCATTCTCCCGCATGTTGTACTGTATAGTGCCAGTGTGGAATACTACCTAAAGCGGTCCAGTCCTGGTGCGAGGGGGGGGGGAGTATCCGCCGCTATCTCCACTCGCGGGGCCTGACGTGGTTAAGTTAAATTAGGTTTGACGTATCAAACAATAACGTAAAAAGACGGACTACACAATATCTCAACAACAGTCTCACCCCACCCCCACCACCCCTGACGTCCTTTCGGTCTTCGCTCACCTCTATCGCCGCCTATGAGGGGGGGGGGAGCGTGGTCCTGACCTGGCGAAATCCATCATAAGGTGTGACCGTGATATGTCATGTTGTACGCCCTCTTACCTATATTATTATTTTTTTACAGTGTGCCATATATAACATATTTTGTATGAACCCCCGCACCAGATCTGTACCGCCTCA